>BQMB01001849.1:40000-45592 GCA_027943415.1 Closterium sp. NIES-67
TTTCACCGCCAAGTTCGGGATGGATTGGCGTGTTTCCTCTGCACCTAAGGCACCAGGATTTGTACTTATTTTATCTCTATAGACTGTCATTGTCAATACCATCAGCCTCTTTGTGACCTAGGAGGTACAGTTCCCTACGATGGTCCCGGCAAGCCACTTACATTCCATTTCTTCTGAATATACAAATTGGCTGATACTCTCTTGAAATAAGTTGTCTATTTGGTTTGCATTCTAGCCCCGAGTAGGATAGTTGTTTTGATTCTTTTTCACCAATTGGGAAACTTAGGTGTGTATGTGTTTTTTATTGCTATTTCTTCGATAAATCAAAAGTGCTGCTACCCAATGGGTTTGCAAGCTAAAATAAATATCAGAGTATCCTTTACGGAGCATAGCGCAGCTTGGTAGCGTGCCATCTTGGGGTGGTGGAGGTCGTGGGTTCAAATCCCGCTGCTCCGAATCAGGTAGTAAGCTCAGTCCTTGCAAAGATGTTACTGTTATTGCAACCTCTAATATCCTTGCGACTTAATTGATTTATACTACCATTGATTCCTAATCCTCCAAGCAGCAAATTAGTTGAGAGATTTGGTATTTCAAAAAGAAATCGTGAATTCTAAGTGAATTGGTCTTAGACGGAAGTAGGTAACGTATTGGCCAGTTCTTGAAAAACGGAGATTTTGTAACACTTGTAACACCTAATTCGTGGAATTATTGAAGGAAGATCCAAACTGGCAACATCATTAGATAAACTAGGAGGGAATTTCTATATAACGGAGGATTATATAGTGTGGAAAGGTTAAGAGATGGTAGGGGGGAAAATGCAAAGGTGAAGCAAATGATTAGTTCCAATAAATTATTTGGAAATGGTTTCGCAAATGTTGCAAATGACCCAACCCAAATTAAATTGGCAAACCTTTTCAAAGAAGACTTGTTGTTGCAAGTTTTTTTCATGATTTAGAAGGGCAGATACGATAATAAATGGATTCTTAGGGAATAGTGTCGCAAGTGTCACAAAATGTCCTCGTTTAGCAATTCTTTTCAAACATAACTTGTCGTTGTAAGTTATTTGACATTCATCGCCCTCCAAGATGGTCCACTATATAGAATTCGCTCATGAAGCACTTTTATGCTTTAATAAAATCCTTTTTTATTATTAGAGATGAATAGAATCTTTTCTCTCTAGGTTAGTATTATTATAAGTTTATGATTCTCAGTAATAAGTAATCTCTCATTAATATGTCATATTCTAATGAATCATAACTAACTCCCCCTCCTAATTGACGAGGAATTTGTCTTGATAGCCGAGATGGGAAACTTGCAACAACAAGTCTTCTTTGAAAAAAGTTTATTAATCATATCCGTTTTGTAACACTGCAACACCCTTCCCTAAGAAATTCTTTCTTGATTAGTTCACAACTAGTCTTTGATGCCCAATCCCACTCTAAAAAAAGAACTTGCAACAACAAGTCTTATTCGTAAAAAGTTTTTTTTATGCTTCTTTTGCAACATTTGTGACACCATTATGAGTAATCCCTCCTCCCCCTTCATATCTTGACCTTGTTCCTTTCTTCTTCACACGATATCCATTGTGATAACAATCGAAAGTATGCTCAAAGCAGATTCTCAAGAAGTCATCTTCTTGCTCAAAAATTCATGCGACTTAAGCTCTTTTCCCGGTCCACAAATTTTTTTTGCGACAATTAATTTCTCATAGACAAGATGTACACAGAACCCACGTTTTGTCTACACCCCCATGTTCATATACACAGAACCTAGGTTTTGTGTATACCAACACCTCGCGCACTGTTTGTTTTTTTTTTGAGTATGTATATGGGAGTGTTGAGTCGATTGGATTTATGAGTACTGTTCAGTAACGTTCGGTACTGTACAGTATCGTGCAGTAGTCTACAGTAGGAATTTTAGAATCATTTTGTAGTATGCAAAAGATTTCTCTTTGATGTTAGTAAATGTGGGGATATTAATTTTAGGGTCTGCTTGTTCTCTCTAGGAATGTATGATATACTTTGTTTACAAAGTAATGTCCGTCAAAGTACCTAAGGGCGTGTAGCTCAGCGGATTAGAGCACGCGGCTACGAACCGCGGAGTCGGGGGTTCAAGTCCCTCCTCGCCCGTCTATTCCACAATATAAAAATCTTTGGATGATTCAATTTGATTTAGTCTTCCCATGAACTATTTCTCTCGTAGACTTGTGATTCTTTTTGGCCAACAGAATGCGACTTGCTTAATTAGGAAAACTTGAGTTCGGCACCTAGTCATACTACAAAACTGAATTGGTTATCGTATACATTTACGAGTCAACATATACTCTTAATTAATATAAGTTCCTGTATGATTTGCTGTTATTTTCTAAAGAAAATGTTTATAGCGTTACCACCCCACAAAGATTAAAAAAACTTGAGAATCCTATAGAAAAGATATACACATAACATAAAAGCCTCAGTACCTTGAAACTCTTCGACACACGTCCATGCATTCTCTTCAAAACAGCCCAAAATGCTTGGTAGACGACAAAAAAATGTAGAGTGCTATCCCACATTCAACTAGTAAAATCATCGAATTCATGACAGAGATAGAGAGTATAGTTGCTCTAGGTGAAAGAGTAATAACAGTTTCATTATCTGATGATGATATAGCCATTTGAGGGAGATCTGATAGAAGCTTGAAATGCAAGAGTGTCACTAAACTGTACAAACTGTAAGAATACCGTACAGTTGTATCGAGGTTACAAGACGTATTAGCGCCATACAGTTTCAGCCCCCCTTTTTGGATTTCTATCTATAAGCTATAAATATGCGTGGTCCCATGATTTGCTTCAGTATGGAAAATAGTATGAAAAAAACTGGAATAGCTGGAGATAGGAGAAAAAAAAAGGATGGGCTAAAAAAGAAAACCAAGGGGCCGGAGGGAACAAGAAGAATATACTAACATACTATTATGAACGCAAGATAGAATCTAAAAGAACATATTTTCTGCTCTTGTCCGAATTACTACAACATTATTGTTTGATACAGGCATCAGATAAGCAAACCTTGTTGTATTAACCAAAAATCATATTTATTATCTATTGGAAACAGGCGAGACAGTTCTACCCTTGAGAAAGCTGTCGCCTCAGACTCACGCAGTGTGTGGAAGCAGGCACTACGCGGCTTACAAGAAGACATCACAATACTTCATGAATGGCCACTTCAAGCAGAGGAATATGTTTTTAAAATTAAGCACGGTATCCTCGGTTAGGGAAGGGAAGCCAAAACCATACCAACTCTTAGACAAATAAATAAACAGGTTATTAATTTATGCATCAATAAAACTAAAAAAAAACATAGTTTAAACCATAGTTTTAGATATTCATATGTTACAGCAATTATTAGCTGGAAACTACTTGGAATGAAGATATATCATATATAGTGTGCTAGTGTGCCTCAGTAGCTCAGTGGTAGAGCTTTCGACTCTTAATCGATTGGTCGTAGGTTCGAAACCTACCTGGGGCATCGTATTGCATCAGTGGTCATGTTTGTTTACAAACTGAACTTGAGTGTGAAGCAGACAAATATGCCAGAACGAGCTTCGAACGCACAGAATATGGTCCAATCATTATCAATGCAGTTATGATCTTTGGAAACAGAAAGTTTTTTGACACCAAAGTCATACAACTTATCGAAAATGATCCAAAACGAATGTTCATTACAATATCCTACGAAGTACTGACTATGACTAGCGATAACTACTGGGGCTAGAAGAGCCTGATACCGACAACAACCAACTTACATTATACACATAAGCAAAGGGGGGGGCCAGACTAATATCTCAATACAAACCGCAAGCGTTCCCCCTTAACCACTCCCACAATATACAAACAATGGAAAAAAACATAACGACCACCATTAACATGCCCTAAATTTTGTATGTATTCTCAATAAAATACTTCGAAAAGTATTAGTCGTACAACCAGAAAATGAATTGCCAGCGAACCTTTTGTATACAAGATACTGCAAAGACCTGCGGTCTTTTGAAAAACAGCATAAATTACAATGAAGTGCCCGACCAGACAACTTTTTATAGAGCCGTAGCTTGTTTTTTGCGTATGAAACAAAAAGGAAATACAATCCACAATCCTTCTCTAGTTCGGACATCACGTGGCATGACTTTAATAAATCTAACCTTAAACTTTACCCAGTTGAATTATTCTTATCTTGCACCAGTGAAAAACGACGAGGTTATACCATTAGCATCAGCAGGAGATATACCACCCTGGTTTCTACAACTGCGTGGAGAACAAACTTTCGATGGATGTATATGTGGAGGAATAGAGAGCTCTTTGTTTCAAAGCTTAGAGAGTTCAAACAAAGGAGCTCTAGTGGACAAACTGCAATAATAACGAAGTACCACACAATTATCACTATATGGTAAAAGCAACACAATACGCAAACTTAGTCGTGCCACATAATAAGTGTTTTGTGGTAACAAATGTATGGAAAAAATAGCCGATTTCAAAAAAATCTTTTGGGGTGGGTGACATATGATCTGTAACTAATTGGCTTTCCATATGGAACCATCTTTTTTTCTTTTTCTCAATTTTCTTCACAAAACTCCTAAGTTATTTAAGACCTATTTCTAGTAGCCTGGTAATACTCGCTGGTAATACTCGGTTGTTTTTCTCTTTCTATCTCCTAGAATATCTTTTTACTTTTTCTATGGAATTGTGAATGAATATCACAAATTAACAAAAAATAGTCATCTCATATTTCAATTAGTTGTTTGGATGGGATGCAATCTAGTGAAATTCAATAGTGGAGTTCTTTTTTTTGAGTCGTAGATAAAGAGGCTTATGGGATTGACACCAAGGGGGTATACTGGATACACTAGTGACAATCATCTTGATTTGATGTTTTGGTTTGAAGGGGGTATAGCTCAGTTGGTAGAGCGCCGCCCTTGCAATTGGGTCGTTGCGTTTGCGGGTTGGAAGCTTAGCTTGCTAAGCGGTAATGATAGTATTCTTTATCGAAACCGATGGCTAACTTCTTCCCAGAAATGGGGAGGAGGACTGGAACATGCCATTTATAACTCTGCCTCTTGTCTCAAGGTGTGTGATAAAGAGTGCAGGAAAGGTAAGATGGGCACTTGGTTAGACCTATGACGGGTCGTACATGGCCTACGGTTGGAGTTGGCGGCTCTCCTAGGGTTATCTCACCTGTAGCCCCTAGGGAAGAGAATTGAGCTGGTCCTTGCGAACAGCTTGATATACTATCTCTCTTCATCCCTCCGAGCACAAGTTGCACTTATTCGGAGTGATAAGCCATGGACCGATCCCATCATAACCAACTCGCAGAAACTCCGAGATCACCCCAGCGGGCCTACTCTTGTAGTTAGCCCAGGGTCACAGACCGACCATAGAGCCCATGACCTATGGCCATGAACAGTGAGGGTCGGAGAGGGGCCACTGAAATCTTTGTTGCCCCAGTTAATACGAAGGCATAAATCAGAGTGGCCCCCTTGGAGAGCACAGTACGATGGAGAGTTGTAGGCTGTGTTCGGAGGGGAGTTAGTTGCCTTGTGTTCGGAGGGGGAGTAGTTGCC
>BQMB01001850.1:0-32395 GCA_027943415.1 Closterium sp. NIES-67
TATCTTCTATATCTTAGATATCTAATTTTTTTTATTCATTTTTTTCATCAAAAGGAATAGATCCAATTTTTTCAAAACAAGAAGGGAAACATTATAAAATTTCCGATATACTTCTTTTTATACTTATTACTTTTGACTTCTAACATAGCAACCTATTACGTTGTGATGTACAATAATAACAGGTTATCCTATTTATTTGATAAGAGAGGATTTGATTCATGAAACTAGCTTATTGGATGTATGCTGGGCCAGCTCATATTGGTACTCTTCGCGTAGCAAGTTCTTTTAAGAATGTACATGCAATTATGCATGCTCCATTAGGAGATGATTATTTCAATGTTATGCGTTCTATGTTAGAAAGAGAAAGAGATTTTACTCCTGTAACTGCTAGCATAGTAGATCGTCATGTATTAGCGCGTGGATCTCAGGAAAAAGTAGTAGAAAACATTACTCGTAAAGACAAAGAAGAACGTCCAGATCTAATTGTATTAACTCCAACATGTACTTCTAGTATCTTACAAGAAGATCTACAAAACTTTGTAGATAGAGCATCTATGGCATCTCAATCTGATGTTATTCTAGCAGATGTTAATCATTATCGTGTAAATGAATTACAAGCAGCAGATCGTACATTAGAACAAGTAGTCCGATATTATCTTGATAAAGCCAGAAGACAAGGTACCTTAAATCAAACTATCACAGATGTACCTTCTGTTAACATTATTGGGATATTTACTTTAGGTTTTCATAATCAACACGATTGCAGAGAATTAAAGAGATTATTACAAGATTTAGGAATCCAAGTAAATGAAGTTATTCCAGAAGGTGGTTCTGTAGAAAATTTACGTAATTTACCAAAAGCTTGGTTAAATCTTGTACCATATCGTGAAGTGGGATTAATGACAGCTTTGTATTTAGAAAAAGAATTTGGTATGCCTTATGTTGCAACTACTCCTATGGGAATAGTTGGTACAGCTGAATGTATCCGCGAAATTCAAGCACACATCAATAAATTGGCTCCTGCAGATAAACAAGTTGATTACGAGCCTTATATTGATCAACAAACCAGATTTGTTTCTCAAGCTGCTTGGTTTTCACGTTCAATTGACTGTCAAAACCTAACTGGGAAAAAAGCTGTTGTTTTTGGTGACACTACTCATGCAGCTGCAATGACTAAAATTTTAGCACGAGAAATGGGTGTCTATGTTGTATGTGCAGGTACATATTCTAAACATGATGGAGATTGGTTTAGAGAACAAGTACAAGGATATTGTGATGAAGTTCTTATCACTGATGATCATACTGAAGTAGGAGATATGATCGCACGTTTAGAACCAGCAGCAATTTTTGGAAGTCAAATGGAACGCCATATTGGAAAACGTCTTGATATTCCATGTGGAGTTATTTCTGCACCAGTCCATATACAAAATTTTCCTCTTGGTTACAGACCATTCCTAGGATATGAAGGAACTAATCAGATAGCTGATTTGGTTTACAATTCTTTTACATTAGGTATGGAAGATCATCTTCTAGAAATTTTTGGTGGTCATGATACCAAAGAAGTTATTACAAAATCACTATCTACTGACAGTGATCTAACTTGGGATCCAGACAGTCAGGCTGAATTAAGCAGAATTCCAGGTTTTGTACGAGGCAAAATCAAGAGAAATACTGAAAAATTCGCAAGACAAAATGGTATGACAAAAATTACTGTAGAAGTGATGTATGCTGCTAAAGAAGCATTAAATGCATAATAAGAAAATTTATATAGCTTAAACATCTACAAGCACAAGCTTTTTTATGCTCTCATGAAATGAGAGCATAAAGAAGAAATCATAAAACTACTTAAATTGCAAAGAAAAATATATACTCGCATGATATAAGAATTTCCTATTTCAAGAATTTTTATAGTATAGTACTTAAAAACGCATGAAATAGAACTTGAAGAAAAGTAGTACATATTGGCACGGAAATCGTGATAACCTTCAGGTTATCATAAGTATTTATAAAAAAAAATATGGTTAAACTACGTTTAAAAAGATATGGTAGAAAACAGCGTGTGACTTGAAATCACAACATAGGTTTTTGGATTAAACAATCCAACATCGAATTCTTAAAAGATGGAAAAATGATCACCTCAAAAGAAGAAAACTGAAGAAGAAAACTGATCTTATGACTTAGACATGGTTTTATAAACCTTCTAGAAAAATTGAATCTATGGTCAAGATTGTTGAATATAAAAAACTTTGTCAGCCTATGTTTTAACGATAAAAAAATAGTAATTGCAAAAAAAATATCGTTATATACATGGTATGCTAATAACAAAATAGATAGATTAGTAGTGGTACATAACTAATATGTTGTTTTATTTAGTTAAAAAAAATGCAATGAACCACCAGAGATTTTTATAGACCTAAAGATTTGTTAATAAACCAATGTGTGTGAACGAGTGAAATCCACTTAATTGTGGAAAAAAGACTACTCAAGAAATATGGGATGATATTAGGTTTAACTAATTAAAATTTATACTAACATCATAGGTTCTGTAAATAGAAATGAGATATATGTAATGTTGTTTATAAAGAAACGTTTTGGTCATGAAATGAAATGTCCATTAGAAAAAAAAACCTCATTATCTATAAAGGATTTCGTTTTTGGTGAGGAGAAAAATGGTATCCATTACTAGAGCCGTATGACTTGAAAAATTCATGTTCGGTTCATGGGGGGGAAGTACTTTACCTATCCCAATAACCTACTTACAGAATTATAGCTATTGATGCAAGATGTCGCAGAGAAGGAAAAGCTCTTAAAGAAGTAGGATTTTATGACCCTAGAAAGGATCAAACTCAATTAGATATTCCGTCAATCCTAACTTTCTTACGAAATGGTGCTCAACCTACAGATACAGTCAGTCACATTTTACAGAGAGCAGGAGTTTTTGAACAAATGCATACAATTAATTAAAGCAAGGAGGATTTCGACCTGTGTTTGGGTACATACAACTTTTATGGTACTATCCATCTTTTTTTTTCTTGTTATATCTTTACGTGATTATATTACAAAATAAATCACGCTCTGGATGGATCGAAATAGTTTTGTCAAATGTAAAGAAAATTCAAAACAAATTTTTTTGATGAATATATAGAGAAAAAATTCTCAAAGAAAGCATTTGGTTTCTTAAAGTCTTCATTTTTTACTGCAAAATCTATTTAGTTTAATTTGTTCTATGTAAGATCTTCTAACGAAGATCTTTTTTTACTTGATGAAATCCATTAATACTATAGAATAGAATAAACCAGAAAGTAATTTACTTTCTGGTTTATTCTATTATGATCTAGCAGAATCAATATTATGTATGTCTTCAAATGTTCACGAAAAGAACTTAAACTTGACTTGGGTTGTCATTATGATATGATTTTTCTTTCTAAAGCATCATAAAAACCAATGACAATGATTCTTTTTAGAATCAATTTTCTAGTCCACAAATTTGTTCTACAGCTTGTACGATTTGAGGTGGTTGAATAATTGTTAATTCTTCTAAAGGACCACTATAAGGAGTAGGTACATCTTGTGATGAAAGACATGCAATAGGAGCATCAAGATAATCGAATAGGTGTTCCATAAGAGCGGCCCTAAGAGAAGCACCAATACCTCCGGTTCTCATACATTCTTCAACTATCAAGACTTTATGAGTCTTACGAACGGACGTAGCAATAGTTCCTAAATCAAAAGGTTTAAGAGATACAATATCTATAATTTCAGGATCATAGCCTTTATAAACCAAGCTCTTTGCAGCTTGCATGACATGATGTCTCATACGTGAGTATGTAAGAATAGTTATATCTTTTCCAGGACGAACTACTTCTGCTTTTTCTAAACAAATTAAATACTCTTCATCTGGAAGAACTTCCTTCAGATTGTATAAAAGAACATGTTCGAACAAAATAACTGGATTTTCACTTCTAATAGCTGACTTGATTAATCCTTTAGCATTTGTTGGAGTTGAACAAGCAACCATTTGTAATCCTGGAACAGCTTGGAAGTAAGACTCTAGTCGTTGAGAATGTTCTGCACCTAATTGTCTTCCCACTCCTCCAGGTCCACGAATTACTATAGGTATAGTAAAATTTGCTCCTGAAGTGTAATGTAACATACCAGCGTTGTTAGCAATTTGATTAAAAGCTAATAACAAAAAACCCATGTTCATTCCTTCTACTACAGGCCTTAAACCTGTCATAGCAGCACCTATCGCTATCCCAGTAAAACTATTTTCTGCAATAGGTGTATCTAAGAGTCTCCAATCACCGTACTTTTCAGCCAATCCTTTTGTTACCTTGTAAGATCCCCCATAGTGTCCTACATCTTCTCCCATAACTAATACTCTGGGATCTCTATCCATCTCTTCTTGTAAACCTTCACGAAGAGCTTCAAATAATAACATTTCTGCCATATTAATAAAGTATATTAGAATTATAAAGCAACTATACTTTTCAGTTGTGTTAAAAACTGTAGTAAGTATCTAGTCAATAAGAAAATTAAACAATGAACTGCTTGATACAACACAATATTTTTTTTTACTAGATTCTTAACTATATATTATAAATAGTAGTGGAAAAAAATATAGCAAATAAATCAATACTTAATATCAGAAATAGAGTAATCGATTGGGAAATCATTTATCATACATTCCCCGAAAGACCTTGCAATGAAAAAATATAAGGGATTTTAAGAGATTTTTTTTCTCTAACTATTCTACACAATCAAAATAGTTGTTAACAAAAATATGTTAGTATATCTTCAATCCCCAAGAAATTGCTTATATAATAAAGTTTTAAACAAAAACACAAATTTGAATCATTAAGAAAAAAGCATTGATAATGATGCCAAAAAGATAGATTAAATACTTAGATAACTCACGAAATATTTCTTCAGAAAAGAAACGCATACAAGACAGTGGCCATTCTGTATACATCGATATCTATTTGACTTATATTGCTAGCATGCTAACATGCTAGCAACATAAGTCAAATAGATAATTTCTTGAAGATAGTGATCTATATAGTAATAGAAAGATCATTAACAAGGAATCATACTTCTTTTTTAGACAAAAAAAAGAAGTTAATGATGTCCTTCCATAGATTCACCTATGTAAGCTGCTGCTAAAGTAGCAAAAATTAATGCTTGGATAGCACTTGTGAACAAACCTAGAAACATCATAGGAATAGGAACTACTAAAGGTACTAAAGAAACTAGTACAGCAACAACCAATTCATCTGCAAGTATGTTTCCAAATAAACGGAAACTCAATGAAAGAGGTTTTGTGAAATCTTCCAATATATTAATTGGAAGAAGAACTGGAGTAGGTTGGATATATTTACCAAAATAACTTAATCCTCTTTTATGCAAACCGGCATAAAAATATGCAACTGAGGTTAAAAGAGCTAAAGCTACGGTTGTGTTAATGTCATTGGTTGGTGCAGCCAACTCTCCGTGTGGAAGTTCAATAACTCTCCAAGGGAAAAGAGCACCAGACCAATTACAAACAAAAATAAACAAGAACATAGTACCAACAAATGGTACCCATGAACGATATTCTTCTTCTCCAATCTGTGTTCTAGCTAAATCTCGGATGAATTCCAAAACATATTCTACAAAATTTTGAGGACCATTAGGTACAGTCTCTAATTTACGAGTACCCAAAAAAGCTACTGCTAGTAGAATAGCAATAACAATCCAAGAAGTTATTAACACTTGTGCGTGAACTTGAAAATCACCTATTTGCCAATATAAATGTTGGCCAACTTCTACTCCAGAAATCTGATACAAAGCATTGAAACTGTCAATAGAAACCCCTGTGGTATACATATTGCTTTGTTAATAATTTTGTTATAAGCTTTAAATAATTTCGTTTTTGAATATTTTTTTAGCAATTATCTAGCTTGAACTTTTACATGGCTTTATTTCAATTGAAAATAACCATCACTTCAATTCTAATAGATTTATTGTAATCAATGCTCCTTCGAACCAATGGCTGTGAAAGCACTTCGTGCTTCCCATATCTGAGGTTTTGTTTTAGAACATGTAATAAATAGTATATATAAGAACTATTTATACATAGACTATTATTGACTTGCTTGCTATCATCTTTTGATGTAGATAAATCTTTTGCATATCTAAGGTAAACCAGAAGAGAATGAAAAAGCAGATTGTTTCATGGCAATAAATAGATCGAAAGAGTAAAGATATTTCAATTAATTTCCAAAATATATATAATAGAATTCTTTAATAGAATCAATTCTTTCTATTTCGCCCTTCTTTAATTGCATTAGTTAATTTATCTAGTATCCATCGAATAGAAGACCTAGCATCATCATTTGCTGGAATAGGCATATCAGTTAAATCAGGATCACAATCACTATCTACTAAACAAATAGTTGGGATACCTAATTTAATGCATTCTTGAATAGCAGTAGCTTCTTGTTGTTGATCAATAATGATAACTATGTCTGGCAATCGTGTCATATACTTAATGCCATCTAAATATTTACGTAATTGATTAAGTTGTCTTTTAAGCACAGCTGCTTCTTTTTTTGGAAGTTGATTAAGTATCCCTGCTTTTTCTTTTTCTTCCAGTTGTTTGAATCTTGTTAGTCGGGTTTCAATTGTTGACCAATTAGTTAACATACCCCCTAACCATTTTTGATTCACATAATGGCATCGTGCCCTTTGAGCAGCTGAAGCTACAAGATCAGCAGCTTGATATTTAGTACCAACTATAAGAAATTGCTTGCCGTTATATGCTGCATTAGCTACCAAATCACATGCTTCAGATAATAGGCGTGCTGTTTTAAAAATATGAAGAATGTGAATACCTCTTCGTTTTGTAAAAATATAGGGTGCCATCTTGGGATTCCACTTCCGAGCTTGATGACCAAAATGAACCCCAGCTTCCATCATATCTTCTAAATTAATATTCCATTGTCCTTCTTTCATAAGAAAAAATTTTTGATTAATCAAGCGCTAATAAGTTTGATCTCCATGAAAATAGTATCTACTATTTATTATCTATTCTCTATTCTCAGGAAAATCTGTATTACGTTTTTTTACATGGTTTCGGACTAGTTAAAAGAAAACATTATAATCAACAGAAAATTCTTTAAGAATTTTTTATATGACATGAGAATTTCATTACAGTTCAACTATTAATTGAACGATAAGAATAATAAGAAAAAATTCGCTTATTTCCTAGTGGTCAAAAGAATATAGGAATATTTGTAATATATTATTATTATTTAGAGAAAGAGAATTTGATTATTTGAGATAGAAGTCATATTTCTAAACAAAACAAAAATGTCCATATAAAAAGGAATAATACTTTTTTCTACTTTGTGAATTCTTTTATTTTCTATTTTTTTATTAAAAAGTTTAAGGGTGATAAAATCTTATATTCTTTGATTTTTTTTATAGACACCGAATTCTTCGGAAGATGATTGAAAAAGGTATTTTTACTTTCTTCATTCTCTTTCGATTGGGACATATTAATTAAATATGTATGCATCCAATCTCTTTTTTTTATTAATGGTTTGTATAGACAAAAAATATGCTGATATCTTGAATTTAATACCCCATTGTAATTATTTTTAAAATGGAATTGCTTTTTTTGATAAAGAATAGCTTCTAGATTAACCTGTTGACAACCTGTACCTGCTGGTATCATGTTACTCAATAAGACATTTTCTTTCAATCCTTTCAGCCAATCCATTCTCCCCTGAATTGCAGATCTACTAAGAACTGTAATTGTTCTTTCAAAACTAGCTTCTGATAAAAAACTATTTGTATTAAGTGAAGCTTTGGTAATTCCAAGTAATACAGGTTTACAGGGTAAAGGTTTATGAAGTACACGATTCATTCTTTCTGCTTTTGCAATCTCCATTAATTCGCCAGGGAAAAAGACTCCTATGGCATCATAAGGACACGCCGTTCTTATAACTGTTTTGGGTGAAAAAGCTGTAAGATCAGTATTTTCAACAATGACAACTTTAGAGCTCATTTGTCTTACAATAACTTCTACATGTTTATCTGAAATATATACTCCTTGAGATAAATAGACTTTTTGAATTTGATCTACAGTTTCGATTTGACTATATTCTAAAGCTTTCCTCGCTCTATTGACAGATGCTTGAGATAACATTAGATCCATCTGGGCAAGACTACCAACGTAATTACGAAGATTTTCTTTAATACGACCTACTAAATATTCGAAACGCATATGCAAATGAACTACTACTTGATTTCCTATCCTAGCTTCTAAAAGTTGTTCAGCTTTTGGAAGTCCTTGAATAATATCACTTGCTTTCAGCCTTTCGTATGCAAAAGTAATTAAAGTATCTCCTTCGTGGATCACCTGTTTATGATAAGCATGTACTACAGTTCCTGCAGGTACTAAATAAAGTTTGGCTAATCGAATAGTTATAGAACTTTCAGACACAGCTACTATGTGTCCTGATTCAGGCAACATACCATAAGCTAATGTACTTACACCTTTACATATAGATTGTGCTAACAGCGGTTGTGGTTTGGTAAGAAGTTTATTGAAACAAAGTGAAGTCATCCAATGTAGAAAAGAGAGAGAAAGAACCGAGTTCTTTATTTTATTAATGCTATCATTTTGGTCAACAAAAAAATTTGTATTGCAAACAAAATTTCTTGAGAAACCTTGGAATTTAGGGAAAAAATCCTGAAAAAATAAGAGTTCGTATTTATTTGCCAAATCATATTGAATCAAATTACTAAATGTTTTTAAAGATGAAATACTAAGTCTTTCGAATAAAGTATGAAATTGGCCTACTAAACCTACATCAGCACATAAATTGGATAAATAAGATATAAGAAGAATCTTTTGCTTATTTCCCATATGTTTCTTCGTATAAGAAAAAAGATCATTAGAAATTTTTTTATAATATTCTAACGGAGCATTTCCGTATGCATATTGATACGCATTTGTTACAAATGTCTTATCATAATCATCAATGCTTATGTGAAATTGATCTACTGCCGATAAAGTCAGAATCCATTTATCATCTGCACTTGTAAGATATAAAAAACCAGTATGTTTATTAAAAATCTTTTCTCGAATTTTTGAGGTATGAAAAGAAAATCGTTGTCGATATTCAAAAGGAGTAAAAAACGACTGGTATTGAGTAACAACATAATTGTTTTTTCCTATAGGTAAGTCAGCTTGAATATAATCTTGTACTTTATATAAGAAAGAAAGATTAATACCTGAAAATTCAGTCAATCTACCTGAAAAAATCCATATATAACTAGTTTTATCGACAATCGGACTTAAATAAGTACTAAGAGAAGTGAATTCTAACCATAAGCTAAGACGGGTTTGAAAAGAACTTAATGCCAGAAGCTTTCGTTGTTTTAAAGAATATGCGTGAATACCTGTGTATTCATAGAATACTTCTCCTTCTATACCACAATATATATCTTTTTCTATTTTTTCTTTTAAAGGAGCTGTACTTGCACGAACTTCTGCGATAATTTGTCTAGCTTGTACATATTGATGATTTCTGACAAGAAGTAAACTATATTGAGGTACATTTAAGATATGTCTTTTATTTGTGCCATCTTCTATGATAACTGATAAAGCTTCGGGACAAGTCCATGCAGGTCGTCCATGACGATTACGTGTAGCTTGAAGAGTTTCTGTATAAAAATGAACCACACCATTAAATGGTGCTCGTACATGCTCTGCAACATCTCCAGTAAAAACACCTCCAGTATGAAAAGTGCGTAAAGTTAATTGAGTTCCAGGTTCTCCTATAGATTGACCTGCAATAATTCCTATCGCAGCACCAAGTTCTACTAAATTGCCACAACTTAAATCCCATCCGTAACACATTTGACATGCTCTAGGCATGCTTTTGCAACTCAAAGGAGATCGTACATATATTTCATTGTGAGAAAGAACCAAACGATTTACTATATCTGGAGCCAAGTCTTGATTGCGAACTGCAATACAACGACCATTTAGATAAACATCACGTGCAAGAATGCGTCCTACTAATCTATCTTGTAAAGACAATAAAGGACTAGATGTTTTTCGCTCTTGTATAGAACGCAATCGTACCCCTTCAAAAGTTTCACAATCAGGATTACGAACTACTATATGTTGCACAACTTCGACAAGACGACGTGTCAAATATCCTGCATCAGCAGTACGGACAGCAGTATCTACTACTCCTTTTCGTGCACCATAACAAGATATGATATATTCGGTTAAAGATAAACCTTCTCTTAAATTACTTTGTATAGGAAGATCAATAATATTCCCTTGAGGATTTGACATTAATCCTCGCATACCTACTAATTGGTGTACTTGTGATACATTGCCTCTAGCACCAGAGAAAGACATCATATGGACCGGATTTAATGGATCTGTAGTTCTAAAATGAGAACTCATTTCCCGTTTTAAGTATTCACTCGTTGTGTGCCATGTTTCTACTACGTGACGTAATTTTTCTACTGCATGAATAGATCCACGTCGATATTGTTCTTCAGATGTATATGTTTGATGCTCTGCATCTTGTATTAACCAAGTTTTTGAAGGAGTTGTTAATAAATCATCAATCCCTAATGAAATACCTGCTTGAGTGGCATGTCTAAATCCTAAAGTCTTGAGTTGATCCAAAATTTGTGCTGTACATTCGCTTCCTAAGTATGTCATCAATCTGCCAATCAATTGTCTCATGGCACCTTTGTCCATCACTTGATTGTAGAAAATGATGTCTCCATACTCTGCTGTGAGCCGTGCCATAAGTCAGTACCTCCATATTGAATAAGTAAAAAGAATGACACTTTGAGTTAATTTGTTAAACGGAACTCAATATCATTTGAAAAATGCTTTTGGTACCAATGATAAACATGGAATAAATTCACTTATAACCTGTTAATTGTTCATAATTTATGATTTAAGTCATAAGAAAAGGGTATAAGCCTGAGCCATAACCATTGAATTCTTTGTTGTGAATAACAACAAATCATGCAATTATCGCGATGACAATCATTGAATATTCAATAGGAATATATAAGTAAGATAATATTTTATTGTTTAGTAGATGAATGCAATAGTATTCAAGATTCTTTTGTAAGATTTCATTGTTTATGAATGGTAGAAAAAAATTTATCGTCTAGTATATTCAATATGTTCTTGTATGGCTTGTTGAATCTGTTGATTAAAGATAACACGTCCAAGAGTAGTTAAAATATACCTAGCTGTAAGGCCTTCTCGATTACTACGTATTTGAGAATGTTCATATATACTTGTTGTTTGGCCCATAGAATCGTATTGGATTTCAATAGGTCCTTCGCGAGATGCAATGACAGGTACATAATTTGGTTGCCATCGTAACCATAAAAATGAAAATGGCGTATTTTTTGTTTGATGCAAAAATGTTAATACATCATCATAATCATAAAAGACAGGAGTGGTATATCCAGAATTTTGTTTTACTGAATATTCGCGATCTAATTTTCTACTACCATATATACCCAAAGCACCTTCTAAAGTTAAAACATATAATCCAAGAAGCATATCTTGACTTGGTACAGCAACTGCTCTTCCTGTAGCTGGAGAAAGAAGATTTGCTTGAGACCACATTAGTATACGAGCTTCCACTTGAGCTTCCCAAGCCAAAGGTACATGAATTGCCATTTGATCACCATCAAAATCCGCATTAAATCCAGCACATACTAAAGGATGTAACTGAATTGCACGTTCTCGCACAAGTACAGGCTTGAAGGCTTGTATTCCTAATCGATGTAATGTAGGTGCTCTGTTTAAAACAATAAAACGATTATCAACAACTGCTTGAAGTACTTTCCATACAATTGGTTGCTTGTTTTGAATCATACTCTTTGCTGCTCGTAGATTTGGAGCTAATTGTCTAGCAATTAACTCTCGAATCATAAAAGGTTGAAAGAGTTCTATGGCCATTTCTCTAGGCAGACCACATTGATGCAAAGCTAATAAAGGACCTACTACTATGACTGAACGTCCAGAATAATCTACACGTTTACCTAGCAAATTTTCCCGGAATCTTCCCTTTTTCCCTTTAATTAAAGATGAAAAAGATTTGTATACTCTTTTGTTATTATCTCGAAAAGTCGATGATCCCATTCCATTTGCTAATAAAGCATCAACAGCTCGCTGTAAAGAGACTCTTTGAAGACGTGCAACCAAACCTGCTAGTACAATAGTACCTTGATATGATAACCACATTAATAGTTCTTCATTCCTAAATAAAACTTTGCGATAGAGTTCGTTTAAGTCTGATGTAATTAATTGACCTTCTCTGAGTTCAACAATAGGTCTTAAATCAGGAGGTAATACTGGTAATACTGAAAGTACCATCCATTCTGGTTGAATTCTTGATTGTATGAGATCTCTCACAATCTTAGTACATCTAATAATCAATCTTTTTTCTCTCTGAATGTCAGCACTGTGTTTAGTTGTTTGATACTTACCAGAAGCTGGATGCCACATTTTTTCAGTTTGTTCAACCAATCTTTCCCATCTTTTTTGTAGATTGACTAACTTTCTTTGTAAATTTAAATTCATTAGCATTCTTTGAATGCCATATCCTCCAGTAATAATTTCTCTACTTTCACAGTCACGGTACCATCTAGAAAGAAATAGCCATAAAACTCTTAGCCAAGGAACATCAAATCTGTTGCAACTTAGTCTAGGTTCAAGTATAGGTTGATATGCTAATCGTAATAAACGCTCACGTGCCAATAAAATTTTATGGGCTAATGTAGTAGAATCATTTGCTTGTGAAGTATATTTAGGTTGTAATACATATTTACGTTTTAATAAGCGTTTTCGTGTTAGTATACGCTTATATGTCATTTCATGAGCTCCTTGTGTTAGAGTTCCCAAAAGTCTAAGTTTTGAATATGTTCCAGGACCAATAATAAAAGAATTGAGATAGATCAAGTATCTAGCTGGTAGATTCTTTTCCCCCCCTAAGAACCGTACTTGAAGTTTTCATATCATACGGCTCACGTAAGAATTCTGTCTATTTGATCTACTTAAAAATATGGTCTGCATTTTTTTATTTTGTTTACTAAATAGTTAGGATAATTTCATTCGCAAAACTAATCTAGTAAGTGGTCATAAATATATTTTTTTATTCGATTATTCAAATAGAAGAAACTGTTACCAAGAACTCAAATCAGCCAATAAATGAATTCCAAAAATTCTATGAATAATAGAGAAAATTAGGAAGAATGAATATGCGTCTTGAGTTATCTTTATACACCATAAAGAATCTATGCGATTCATAAAAAAGAAAAAAATTTCTTTGGAACACGGGTTTTATCTTGTCTGTAATCAAACGTGAGATAAAGACCTATCTTTAGGCATCTTCTTTACTCCGATGGTTCTATTTATGTCATGACAAAATATTCGATGCATTTTGTTTGAGAGAACCATCCTTGTTATCATAAATTCGATATTGATGTGTTTACGGAGCCATGAAAAATGACAAATTAGAAGCCATAGACAGATTATTCTCCAAGTAAGGTTTTGTGAAAAATCTCACTATTCCCAATCGAGTTTTAAATATTAAGTATTTATATTATCGAATGCAGAGACACTTTTTTAACTATTACAAAGTGGTAGAGTTTATCTTTTCTACATACACGTAGTTACTTTTTCAAGTCACACATCGCAATACACTAAACTTTCTACATCCTTTAGAGGCATTTCTAATAAATGTGCAATATAACTAGGACGATTTTTTAAATACCATACATGAGTGACTGGAGATGCTAGTTGAATATACCCCATTCTGTGTCTACGTACTCGAGATTCAGTTAATTCCACACCACATTGTTCACAAAAGCCTGGATGATCTGTATCATTAGCCATACCTTGATATTTACCACATGCACAAACTCCAGTTTTTGTGGGTCCAAATATACGTTCACAAAATAAACCATCTCTCTCAGGCTTGTGAGTTTTATAATGTATAGTATGAGGTTTACTCACGCGTCCTACTACCTCTCCATTAGGCAAAACTCTTTCCGCCCAACTACGAATTTGTTCCGGAGAAGCTAATCCTATACGAAGATATTGATAAGTATCTGAATGAACCATAAATCTATTCTCTACGCCATAAAAAAAATAACTTTGAACTGATTTGTATGAAAGAAAATTGCATTGCAACAAGTCAATGTTTCATATGCTAACTATAGAATTCATAGGAATCTCAGAAACTATATAAAGATATTCACTACTTAAAGTTAGCAAGAATGAATTTTAACGTAAAAGAAAAAAAATTTTCAATGATTATATTCACACTCTATTTAAATGACTTTTTGATTTAAAAGGAAAGTATCTCCAGATATAATAGTATGACCAATTTCTATTCCTAAGCAACGTAGTTCTCTAATAAGTAAACGGAAACTATCTGGGGGATCCATGGGTTTCGGAATAGGTTCTTTAGCTACAATCGCTCCAAGAACTTTAGAACGTCCTACCACATGGTCCGATTTAATTGTTAACATTTCTTGTAACATATATGCTGCACCAAATCCTTCAAATGCCCAAACTTCCATTTCACCTATTCTTTGTCCCCCCCTGTTAGATCTGCCTCGAAGAGGTTGTTGGGTTACTAACGCATATGGACCACTAGCACGTGCATGGATTTTTTCATCTACTTGATGAATAAGTTTCATAACATAAGGTTTGCCGACTGTAATTGGTTGATCGAAAATTTCACCTGTTCTGCCATCAAATAAACAACTTTTTCCAGGACTATTTGGTTCAAATAACCATGGATAACCACTTTTTTCTCTTGCATGATATAGTTCAGAAAAAACCAATTTGCGTGATGCTTCTCGTTCATATCGTTCATCAAAAGGCGTGATACGATAATGTTTATTTAACCAACTGCCAGCCAAACCTAAAAGACACTCAAAAAGTTGACCTACATTCATTCTTGATGGCACTCCAAGTGGACTCAAAACCATATCAATAGGAGTACCATCTTGCATATATGGCATATCTTGTTGAGGAAGGATCCGGGATACAACACCTTTGTTCCCATGTCTACCTGCTATTTTATCACCTACTTGAATTTTTCTTTTTTGTAAAACATATACATGTATACTAGCTGTAAAATTACTCTGTTGTTCAACCCATCTTACATCTATCACTCTTCCTACGCCACCTGGAGGTAATTTTAGACAGCTTTCTCGAGTAGTAATTGCTTGAACACCAAAAATAGCCTGTAATAATTTTCCTTCAGGTGAACGTAGAAGATGTTCTGATTCCAATGGAGCTAGCTTACCTACCAATACATCTCCTGCTTCTACCCAGGAACCTATGGAAACTATTCCACGAGAATCTAAATGACGTAAAAGATGTTTATCTAAATGCGGAATATCCCTAGTAAGTATTTCAACCCCTTCACTAGTTTCTTGTACTGATATTTCGTGTTTCTCTATATGTATAGACGTATAAACATCTTCATGTACCAAGCGATCACTTATTAGCACCGCATCTTCAAAATTGTATCCCTCCCATGGCATATAGGCAACTAATACATTTTTTCCCAATGCCAATTCTCCACCTACTGTAGCTGCTCCATCTGCTAAGAGTTGTCCTTGTCGAACAGATGCTCCCATAGTAACTACTGGTTTTTGATGAATACAAGTTCCATTATTAGATCTTTCATATGTAATAAGTTTACTCCTAATTTTTTCTTTATCTTTATTTATTAAAAGAATATTTTTTCCATCTACATATTGAACATGAGCATCTTCTAACGAAGTCAGAACGGTTCCAGAATCTAATGCCACATGAGATTCAATTCCTGTTCCTACTATGGGTTTTTCAGGTTGTATTAAGGGAACTGCTTGACGTTGCATACTAGATCCCATAAGAGTACGAGTAGCATCATTATGTTCTAGAAAAGGGATTAATGATGCTCCTATAGCAAAATATTGTATAGGCAATATACTTCGCAGATTGATTTGATCCCATGATGTGCTACTAAATTCTTGTTGATATTGAATCGAAGTAGCTCTTTCCTGCCATATTTGACCTATTGCAAGACGATTGTTAGTACCAATTTTCATACGTTCGTCTATTCCTGCAGTAACATAGACTGTGTGTTGCTGGGTTAAAGGTCCACAAATTTTATGTAAAGGATTCTCTATAATTCCTTGGTAATTAACGCGTGCACAAGTTGAAAGAGATGGAATAACTCCTGCATTCATACCTTCAGATGTCTCAATAGTACAAATTCTTCCGTAATGACTAGGATGAATATCTCTTGTGCGAAAACTAGCAGTTCTTCTAGTTAAACCACCTGGCCCTAAAAGACTTAATTTTCTTTTATGCGCCATTTCAGCTAATGGGTTAGTTTGATCCAAAAATTGGATTAATTCATGAGAACCAAAAAATTGATTAAACATGTGAGTAAAGGGATGAGAAGCTATGAGACTTCTAGGGGATACTACACGTTTTGAGGAAGCTGTTCTTCGCATAGCACGTTTTACTTGTGCTTGTAGATCAAGGATCGATACTCGTAAATGTTTACGTAGCATATCTGCCACAGAATTGACATGCTTGTTTTTTAAATGATCGATATCATCAATATGATCCATTCCTGAACTAACTTTCACAAGTAGATCAGCTGCTGCAATTAAATCTTGAGGTAATAAAAATTGGTTATCTTCAGGAATAAATATATTCAATCTTCTGTTAATATTGAAGCGTCCAACAGATCCTAGTTGATAAATATTAGCGCACCATTGTTGTATTTGTTCTGATATAATTAATGGATTGGGTTTAGGTTTAGATTTTTTAGGTCCTGGAAGTTGTTTATATAAATAGAGTAATTCTAGTTCTCTTTCTCTTTTATGTTTCAATGCATCTAATAATTCTTCTAACCTTTTAGTACGAGACTGTAACCAATCAGGAATATCCTGAATTTCTAATCCTAAAGCAACTAAAAGCAAAACAAGTGTAACTCTATGTCTATTATTAACACGGACTGATATTCGACCTTTTTTGTCCATTTCTAGTCTTAATCTTTTGTCTGCATCTAAACATAGAATCGTGGCGGTATACATTCCATCTCTATTAAGAGTATAATAAATACCTGGATTTCTGAGTATTTGATTAACAATTGTCCAAGATACACCATTAATTACAAAGGTACCACGAGGAGTCATCAAAGGAATACTTCCAAGGCATACAGTTTGAATTCGAGTATGACCATCTTTTATATGAGTAAGTTGTACTGGTACATAAATATCTGACGCATAGGTAGTAGATTTATAGACTGCTTCCCTTTCAGTTAAGCTAGGTTCACTTAAAAGATACTTATCAGCGAGTAATTGAAATTCAATGTCTTTAGCAGAATCTTTTATAATTGGAAATTTATTCAATTCTTCAAAAAGACAATTTTCTAAAAAACGACGAAAACTTTCTATTTGAATTTGCAAGAAATCTGGCAAGACAAACATGTTGATATTCCTATCTAAATTATACATTCCATTTCCTCAATCTTATTATTAGTGCTCCCCATATAGAAATTAGTATCAGGATTTCGAGAAAAAGAATGGATGATAGAAGATCTTTATTTGAAAAGATCTAAATGAATAGTTCCAAATACTACTCGAATCCTGGTAGTCCATAGGAAGTACGGAAGAGTTTGTAAAATAAAAAAAACATTCTATATGCTTGAACACAAAATCCTTATTCATAAGGATTTTTCTTCTAAACATATAGAATAGATTGATTCCCTTTATCCAAAATAGAAAGAAAATACTAAAACCTATATAGACAACCACAAAATAACCAATTGACTGGACTTCTCAAAACCGATATCATAGAAACACATCTATTCTGTATACTTAACCAGATCTGCATGCAATATTCTTTTGAAACATATTGAGGCGACATGGCCAAGTGGTAAGGCAGTGGATTGCAAATCCTCGACCCCCAGTTCGAATCTGGGTGTCGCCTAAAAAAAGATACAAAAGAATATATATACTAGGAAAAAAGGAGTACTAAAAGAGTTTGCAGTAAAGTGCTTTTTTTTTCTACTGTTTTCAAGTGAGGTTAATTAACACTACTCAAAAAAAGAATATAAAAAATAAAAATTAAGCACTGTTTCATAATACTTAATATTCTTGCTAATCTCATTTAGTAAAAGAGAAAAAAGTCTATGATTTTTTTCAATAAGATTTTTCAATTTACGGTTGTACCAAACGTGCTCTTTCTTAATACAAAGCGTGATGCTCTATAGAATGTATAGTCTGACACTTTATTTGTAATAAGATCTTTCATGAATAGCACAACCTTGTTTCTATTTTACTTTATTTTGTCATTGAGTGCAAGTTAGAAAACTTTTTTCTTATTTCATCAAAAAAGAGAATACGCATTTTACTTTCTTCTTTCTTAAAATTTCATAAAAAGACAAAAAAATCTATTTTTATCCTTTTTCAATTCATTTTCAAAAAACGAACTAGCTACTCTCAACAAGTAACCCTTGGCAGTTTGGAATGCCCTTGATATGATTAGAGATAGAAAAACTTGAAGAGTACATAAAACAAGAGGTTGTTATGGACATTATTAGCATTGGTTGGGTTTCTCTTATGGTAGTATTCACATTTTCCCTGTCATTAGTTGTATGGGGAAGAAGCGGTTTGTAAGGGTATTTTTGTTATAAATGTGATACAGAAGTTATGAACTTCTACTCTTTTCTTACTCCTTGTTTGGGATTTCCCAAACGGGAGGTTATACGATGAATAGTTGATTAGTATTGACGCATTTGGTAAATTTTTTTTCTTCTTAAAGAACAAAAATAGATGGAACATGAACAAATCAAAAAACATAACTTAATGTTAATCATGAAGTGATACATAATACTATATGATCAGATCTTATCTTTTGTATGTGTTAAAAAAGTATTAATATATACTCTTTTCATAGAAGAATTTTTTATGACTTAAACACTTGTTATTTAAAAAATCAATTGGTACAGTGTAATTCATTGTTTCCCAAGAAGCATTCATTATATATGGCAATAATAATTTCTTTTCTTGATAAAAATTTTCTGTAACTATAGGAGAAACAATTGGTTTTAAATTAAGTTTCTCATCCAATAATAGATTTTTTTGTTCAATATTTGTTTCTTTTTGGCTTATATTATCATAAAATTGTTTGCTTTTATCATTGGCACCACGAAGCCAAAGACTTTCTCCGATAAAAAACAATGCAGTGCCACTTGATAAAATTTGACATAATAACAAAATGGGATCTAAACGCCAACCTTGAAAAATCAATATGCCACCACATAACAAGCCAACTGAAGAAAAAAAAAGGTCGTAATATAGGGATAGGTTCTCTTCTCACCCCCCTTAGAACTAAATATGAAACTTTAGTATTCTTTTAGCTCATTCAATGGTATTAACGGTATAGTAAAAATCATGTCAATTAATAAGTCCTTTCCAATCTTATGTTTCCATGTAGACCATTCTTGTATGTACATACAAAAAACATATATCTTATGTTTTTTATAAGTCATAAAACTTTGTTTCTCGTTTCCCATTGATCTTTATCTATTTGGGCTTCATTTTTTTTATTTTATATAAAAAACTTCATAGATAAGCTCATCTATCATGATAGAGAAATTATTTTAGGCCAATAAAACTCTATTACCTTCGACTTGTTTTACTTCAAGAGTTTTTCAGCAATCCTTAGGTTCATTCTATCCTTCATTGGTAGATATTTTGGAATGTTTTCTAGAGGAAAACACTAAGTTACCAATACTGTGCAGAGTAATTTATCATAGGAATCTGCTACATTTTGTTTTCTTTCGAAGGCTCAAAAGAATGTTCAATATACTTACCATAGATTTATAAGTAACTGGCATGAATTTTCTGTAATTAATACCCAGTATTGTCTCAAGCTTCATTTGACTTTTTAGGAATATGTTGAGAAATTTAGACAAACTGTGTTCGTCTTCAAAATTGTTGATACTCTTTAGTATATTTCAAGCCGCACCTCTAGATACATCAGGCTTTTTTGTTCTAATAAGATACAAAAGAAGACCTACTATAGACAAACCTAGACCAACAATTGTACTAGGCCCTAATTCCATATGAATCATATTATCCTCACATGTGTTTCAAAATAGTAATTATAGATTTAAGAAGAAAGTAAATCAAAAACTTTCTGTTTTTTTTTATTTATTTACACATCATAAAAACAGAAAATGACACAAAATGAAAGAAAAATAAACATTCTATTTTCTATACAAATTGTTTTTCGATTGAATCAAATAAATATTGAACAAATTTGATAAAAGATTTAAATAGAATATTTTTTTCTAATCAATAGAACGCTTAATAATGAAAACACAATTCCCTATTTTATGATACTTGCTAATCTTACAGAAGATTTCCCTAATTATTGCAAAATGGAAGGAATAAAATTATAAAGAAAATTTCTTTTTATCTCCATAAATTTTGAGAATATTTAGATCTCATACAATCATTATGTTCAAATAATTTGTAAGAATACATTCACTGGAGAATCTAAATGAACGAAATATTCATCACGCCTATGTTCTTAAACAAAAACATAAGGAAATCTTGAAGTTTCTTTTCTGTTTTTTATTAACTATTTCTTTTCTACTAGAAAATAGAAAATATAGACATCAAGTTGACATACAAGCACTCTCCAGTAGAGAGAGTGCCATATTTACAATCTAAAAATCTTACTTGATTAATGTCATTCTTGTTGTGAGATATTAATTCCTCAATATCTATATATTTTGAACGACTATACTAGCCTTCTTGACTCGCTGTTTTTACGTACAAAATGATTAAGAATGCGGTAGGAATAATAATGAATAAAGCGGTAGCAATTACTGCAAGTATGTTAACTTCCATAATCTTTAGAGATTTATGTGTAATAACTCGAGAATCTCATTCTTTAATAACGTAAATACAGTTATATGATACAAGTTTCTACATGTAAACAAAATTAGAACTAATTTATATACAAGATTGCTCTAATCTTGTTTCAATAAAAGAGGTCTATTTGTTCAAAGAAATAGTATTAGAGTATCTATGTGTAGAACTCCGTTTCAAAAAGAAAAAATACATGTACCAAAGAAAGTATACCTAGAAAGATCAGCTATTTCTGCCTTGAAGAGGACTCGAACCTCCACGCCTCTCAGCACGAGATTTTGAGTCTCGCGTGTCTACCATTTCACCACCAAGGCTATAGTTAATACAAGTGTATTCAATATAGTTAACCTATAGCAAGAATATTCAAAATACAGAATTGAAAAAAAGAAAAGGTTATTTCTACATGATACGTAGTGTCTATTTCGAAAAGTACCTGTATGGAAACTATTTAGCAAATAGTTAAAATTATTCTTCTAATTCATTTCTTCTCTATATAAAAAAAATATTTTTATAAAAAAAATATTTTTTTTATATAGAATTTTGCTATATTCTTTAGATTGGATGGCATTGGATATTTTTCCTCTATATGAAATGAATATAATTTTTTTTCATAAACTCTCTTAAGAAGAAAAAGAATATGGAAATATTTTTCTTCTTCTTAAGAGAGTTTATGAAAAAAATGAGAATTTCTTCTAATTTCAGAAGAAAATATGCGGAATGACTAATGAACTCTCTTTTTTTTGAGATCAAAAATATGATTTAATATCATATCATTTGACACATATTTGAAAAGAAGTATCATTCTATGAAGATCCTTTTTTAAATAAAAAAACTACTTACTGATACAGTTTGCTGAGTTATTTCAATAATAGGATTTATTATAAAACCTAAAATAGTGGAAGCTACTACACAAAGAGCTAGACCCATTTCAATGGGACTACGAGAGATAAGAGATGTAGACGGTGCTATATAATCTCGTACATAGCTTGACATTTCTTTAGCTTCTTTTGTCATCATTGCCTTGACGACTCTTAGATAATAATACAAAGAAACTACACTGGTAATAAGTCCTGCGTAAACAAGTAAATATAATCCAGATTGCCAACCACACCAGAATAAATAAATTTTTCCAAAGAAACCAGCTAAAGGAGGCATGCCTGCTAATGACAGTAAACATATGGTTAAACAAAATGCTAACCATGGATCTTTTAAATATAATCCTGTATAATCACGTATCTGATCAGTTCCTGTACGCAAACCAAATATTATAACACAAGCAAAAGCTCCCAAATTCATGAATGTATAAGTAATCAGATAGATGATCATACTTGCGTATGCATCAGAGGTTCCAGCAACAATTGCAATAATCAAGTATCCCGCTTGACTTATAGATGAATAAGCAAGCATACGTTTGATGCTTGTTTGTGTAGCCGCAATTAGGTTCCCGAAAACCATGCTTAGTAGTCCTACTAGTTCTAGTAGAGTATGCCATTGGTCTTCAATACCCGGGAATACAATAATTAATAATCGAGTAGCTAATGCCAAGCCTGCAGCTTTAGAGCCTACAGACAAAAATGCAACAACTGGAGTAGGAGCTCCTTCATAGACATCAGGTGTCCATTGATGAAATGGAACTGCAGATATTTTAAAACCGATGCCTACTAGAATACAAACCAAGGCGACCCAAATGCCAACAGGATAAGATAACTGATTTGTTAATCCATTGACTATATCAAGAAGTTGTAATTTACCTCCAGAAAGCCCATATAGCCATGAGAAACCATACACAAGTATTGCAGAACTGACTCCACCCATCAGTAAGTACTTCATAGCGGCTTCATTAGAACGCACATCTCTTTTGGCATATCCTGCTAACAAATAAGAGGAAAGGCTTAAACATTCAAGTGAAACAAATATAGTAACAAGATCATTTGCGCCACATACAAACATAGCACCAACAGTAGCAGTCAATAGAAATATTAAAAATTCCGATATTGCCATTCCAGAACGTCGAATATATTCTGTGGATAAAGGAATACAAAGTGTTGATGCAAAACAAATAAGAGCACGAAATGCTACAGTAAATCCATCTACTTGAAAACTACCTAAAAAACTTGTAGATAGTTGTTGACCTTGAGTTACTTGAATCAATAATATAGTTGTAGCTGATAACAAACCTGTTAAAGCTATGTTGGATAACCAAGATGCTTTTTTTGTTGTTACGTCTACAATTAAAACCGCTAACAAAGATAGGATCAACACACATTCAGGTAAAATACTAATGAGGTTGTATATCGAAAATAACTGATCAGTTTCCATAAGAATATATTTTGTGATACTGTTTTCTATCTGGCCTTACTTACATTTAGAGAATATCATAAACTCTTTAATATATTCTTCATGTAAGTTCTAATAAGAAAATAAGGCCCATAAGGGCCCATAAGAAATGATAAAAAATATATCATGAAAATAAGATAATTCTGTTCTAGAGATTAATTAAGATGATTGACTTTTTTCTTTTTTGATATATTTTTTTATTATCAATCTTACTTCCATAGAAGGAAGGAAATTTTTTAAGAATATATAGGAAAAACTTTTAAAAAAATTCTTTTTTTGTTTTTAGGATAAACTAACATCTGGTAGATTCATTATCAATGCAAAATCAGAAAATATTTTCTTATGAATTACAAGAATTTTGATAAGTCATAGAACAATATAAGATATAAAATAATCTTTCTTGTGAATAAGAAAATATTACCAAGATTTTCTTTGTATTATAAAAAACAAGAGACTTTCACAAGAATTTCTAAAAAAACACTTGAACAAAAAATCTGTTTTTTCTTTTCAAGTTATAAGGTGGATACAGAACAAGTTATCTAAAATGTGCAAAAGCTTTATTTGCTTCTGCCATTCGATGAGTTTCTTCTCTTTTACGAATAGCATTACCTGTTTGCCTAGCTGCATCCATTAATTCATAACTTAATTTAAAAGCCATGCTTCGTCCAGGTCTTTTTCGTGCAGCACTTAGTATCCATCGAATTGCAAGGGCTTTTCCTTGAGCCGGTTTAATTTCTACTGGTACCTGATAAGTAGATCCGCCTCTACGTCTTGCCTTTACTGCTACGTTTGGAGTAGTACGACGAATTGCTTGACGTACCACAGCCAGAGGATTCTTTTTAGTTTTTTGTTGAATGGTTTTCATTGCCTTATAAAGAATTCTATAGGCTACACTCTTTTTCCCATTTTTTAAAATTCTATTAACAAGCATATTGACTAGCCTGTTACGATAAACTGGATCAGGTTTAGCTGGTCGTTTTTCAGCGGTGCTTCGACGTGACATAAATAACACCTATATTGAAATTACTATTATATATAAATGCCAATTTATAGATTATTTAGGGCGTTTTACTCCATATTGTGAGGTAGGTAATAAACTAACAGACCTCCTCCCAAACCATACATCCAATTTTCAATGAATATGGCTTTCTATATCATGACCATTGTTTTAGCATGAATTAACTAGAGTTGAATCTTGTAAATTCTTGCAATGAAATTTCAATAATAATTCATGATACTTGCTCACTTGATAATTTATTGAGCATCCGTTTCTTTGCTACTATATAGCTATAAGAAATCTTGCATTTTGTTTATTTGGACGAATTATCTCTTTAGACTGATGATAGTGAATATAACTTTTCTTATATATATATGTAAATAAATGTACTCATTATCTTATTCCCGTTCTAAGAAGGTAGATAATATTTACTTCTGAAATTCTCAAGGATATATAACAGTATGTAGTATAAGTACATCTGAACCACTCAGTCCTAGATTTCTAGTTTGAAGTTGTTTGTTTTTTAAGTATATTCTATGTTTTTTCAACTCCTTTTGTAGCATGCTTTTGTCCCTTTCTACTTTTGTTATTAGGTCAGCTACATACTTTATATGCCCGATACAAGAGGCAAAGTATTTTGTTCCATACAGTCCATAAACATCAATATGCAACGCACTAGAACGTCCTTGATGACGATCTTTAACTCCAACTGCATCCAAAGTTCCTCTGACTATATGATACCTAACCCCTGGCAAATCTTTAACCCTTCCACCTCTTACTAATATCACTGAGTGTTCTTGTAAGTTATGGCCAATACCAGGAATATAAGCAGTAACTTCAAAACCAGATGTAAGTCGAACTCTGGCTACTTTGCGCAAAGCGGAGTTTGGTTTCTTAGGGGTAGTAGTGTTAAAGTTGACAATTTAGTTACCTAAACGGTCACTATACAAAACCGTACGTGAGACTCTTTTCTCATACGGCTTCTCGCGCTAATCTTATCCAAGTGAATTCTATTTTTATATACAAACCCTTCAGGAGTAAGTTAGAAAATAGTTTCAAAGAATGCTTTCTTTTGAATCGATCTATTGATCATTTTGTTAAATAGGACAACTAGATTGTATCTTAAATATAATTCTTACTTAGAACTTGAATAATATCTTATTAAAATATACAAAAATATGAACTATCATCAAAATGATACCAATAATGCTTTTTTATCCATTTTGCTGGATGTTTATGATGCCGAGCATTTCCCCATAAAAATAACTGATGGTATAAAATATTATTAAATTTTTTGTATTGATATTTCTTAAGAATATTACTAAAAGATCTATACCATAATCTAATTATATTATTTATTTTTTGAATTAAATGTATTTGTATATTACTTGTATTACATCTAATACAATATTTTATTAGATTTACATATGCTTTTTGACCAATTTTGGTAAATTCTGTTCTTCTATCAAACATATTTCTGGGAAAGAATACTTTCTCTTTCTGACTTGATATATTTTTAGCAAACAATTGAATTGTAAATTGTAAAGAAGATATATTACTAAGTTTTTTATTACAATCAGATAGATTATCAAGTAGTCCGTTTTTTTTCTTCTTGTCACACAGAAGACTATTATACCATAGAATAGTTCTGTAGTAATATAATTTCAGGATTAAAATCTCTTTGATGTTTAACAATAAAGAATGCGAAAAATATCGAATATGGATATGTCGCCAGTCTAAAACGAATGGTAGTTTAGCAAGATATAGAGTGCATCGCCTAATATATCGATTAAATTGCTCAATCCATAAACGAGAAAGCCAACTTATAAAAAGACTTGGCTGCTGAGATTTTTTTGCAAGAAAGTCTTCTCTATGTTTATACTCTAATTCTTGTTTTGTTAATTTTCTAACTATATATTGCAATTTCCTTGTCTTGCATAAAAAATCGACTATTTTTGCTAAAAACAAATAATTATAATCAAATGCTACTTGTATTTGGAAAAAATGTGATGAGGGATATCGATTTTGGTCAATAACATAATCCTTGGTAGTTTTTTTGTATATTGAAAGACAAAAATCCCAGTGTTTTTCTAGCCATTTTCTCAATAAGTTTCTATTTCCTAATTTTGTACACAACTCTGTTTGATATATGAATGAATCGTTATCAATATTATCTATTATGTTCATCATAATATAATCTTGATTATTACTAAAGAATGTGTTAGTTTTTTATATATCCAGTTTATCAAGATTCACGTTTGGAGTAGAATAATAACATTTTTTGAGTATGTATAATGCTACTATTATCTTTTCGATATTTTCTGTCGAAATACTAATTCAGTAGTCCTATTTGTGAATCATTATCAATTACGCTGGTTAAAGTCAGCTAATCCATGCAGTTACGCATTATTATAGATCCTGTGTTTTTTAACTTTCGTTATTTGTCTACTATATCGACAAATTTTTCTAATGTTTGTTTTTCGGATAGATTGTTTTAGAAAGACAATTCATAGTTATTTCTAGAAAAAAAGTTTTTTTCTTTTTTCAAAAATCATGTTCTAAAAAGAAGTCAATAGAAAGAAGTCTTTTTATAGAAAAGTGGAAATGCTAATCAAAATAATTGATGGTTATTTGGAATTGAATTCTCTTCTTTATTTTTCATCAAAAATATCTGACTGCAGTTTTTGTGTGATTCTATTACATACATAAATAATCAACTTGTAGAAAAATAACTAAAGGTTAAATGACTTAAAAGAAGGAATAATTATTAGTACGTAAAAATTTTTGATAAGTTTTTGTATTTCCTTTATTCTCTTTATGGAGAGTTTAAAGGAATGGGGACAATCAGACTTGAACTGATGGCTTCCACCATGTCAAGGTGGCACTCTACCACTGAGTTATGCCCCCTCCTTTTTTTAGGCATATTTTTCACAATTCTACCAAATAGATTATGTCTCATAAATACGATATTTTTTTCTACTAGTTTCTTCTAATCAATTTAGAAAAAATGATGTCACATAAAAGAAAAAAACTTGAAGCAATTGAATGAATGAAAAAAATGTCTTAATATTTTATATTATACTTGAAATCTTTCGAATTAGAAACATATACATATGTTATATAAATATCTTAAGAGTTGTCAACTGAAAATGTTCAGAAATGCTTTGATTTTTTCGCAAATTTTTATAAACTATATCAAAATATTGCGTCATTAGCTTTCTATCAATAGAGAAAAATAAATACATATATTCTAGAGTATCTATAGGAGAAAAAGAGTATTTATAGGAGAAAAAGAATTAATATTTTAATCCTATAACTTGAATCTCTAAATTTGACAAATGTAAGCAAATTCTTCAACAACAACTATGAAAATAAAATATGTATTGATAGACATACAAAAGGTAAGACGCCCCAGGTAGGACTTGAACCTACGACCAATCGGTTAACAGCCGACCGCTCTACCGCTGAGCTACTGAGGCACTATTGTAATTTGATTATATTGCTATTAGTTTAACATTGAATAAGTATTTATCGCAATCTTTTTTTCTATTTTCTTTTTGATAATTAAATATAAGTCTCTGAGCATTAATATATTGATTAGATGTTGTAATTCTCAAGAATCTCATATTATTTATTTTCAATATTCAAAGGAATCATTATTTCCTTAATTATCTTAATGAGAACGATTTTGCTTCATCCTAAAATAACAAATGAAAAATAAATGAAACATATTTTTACTGAATTCATTTCTCTATTAGAATATAATAATATCTTTTTGGATATAATTATATAGATAGCATCCATGGCTGAGTGGTTAAAGCACCCAACTCATAATTGGGCATTTCGCAGGTTCGAGTCCTGCTGGATGCATTTTCATACTCAAAAACAAATTAGTCTTTTTATATTCTCAAAAAAGAAAATCAATGTTTTGATGCATAAGGTAATCAATATTCTACAACCTTAGTTGAAGAAGTTGATAAATTTCCCAACCAATTTTTCTGATGAGGTTTGCCTGAATAGAATAAAATTTCTTTTTGCTGGGATAGTTCACCCGTTTTTATCCTATTCTCATAAAAGATTTTACAGAAGATATTCCTGTCAATTATAATAAGTTTACTCAACTTTTATTTTAGCTTGTTCAATCGGCAAATGCAAAATATTTTTTACCAGGTCAACGAACAAGATCTTCAAGATTTGTCTCAACGTGCTGCTCAAAAGAAAGAAGTTTCTTAATTCCAATATTGGAGTGGTCCTGTTAGATCTAATTCTCCACAATTTTTTCAAAAACTTGAGGCAGTAATATTATAATGGATGTTTATCATAGAACAAGAAGAGGGGATGAATAGGATTCCGAGAATAGATGAGAAAAACAAGATACTTGAAAACTCGGGAATAGATCAATATCGTGCAAGAAATCCTCGAAAATTAGATATATCATAATCAAATCGTAACCAAGGTTAAATTCGCTAGGTCCAGCGTCCGAGGGGAGAAATGCCAACAGTGTGCGTTTGATGGGAGGGATCCAGAAAGTTTTCGACTTGCAATTTTGTACGACCTTAGTACTACACTGTTTAAATAGACTGATTATAAGTTGTACGAGTTAGATATGGATTCATGCCATACTTAGATTTTAGCGGGGTTAAAGCTTGGTACACCTTTAGTAATTAAAATCTTAGACAGAGGAGCAAATATTTGGGAGTAGATTATTCAAGAATTGCTTTTGGTAATCCGTGAAGAGTTGTCCTTCGCTTTCTTAAAAGATTGCTTAAAGCGTATCTCTTATAAATCTTTACAAGAAGGTCGTGTCAACATCTGGGAGAATATTAGGTCTACATTGCATAATGAAGCACGTCTATGATAGACAGATCTTCTTAAAGCATTGTATGAAGTACCATTTATACAAGAGTTTGACCGTTTGAATTTTGAAATATCGAACGGGATGCATAGGGCACTGCATGTGTTTGCCCCGTTGGATGCAAAACCATTGGTGTTAACTGAAAAAAACGGGTATTTGGAAGAAACTAACCAATGCAGCGTCGCTTCCCAAATTCTGGTTCGATTGGAAATTTTCGAGCTAATGATTCTCTTTGAGCACATGGGATCTTTACGTGTACCCTGGCTTCCGGTTTCTTTTCACCACGACGGTATCGCGATATTGGCGAATCTTCTGACATTTGAACAAGACCACAATGTCGTGACAGTTGGAGCAAACAAGTCCTTCCAATAAAATTTGCAGGCTTGCGCAAAATGACTATAGAATTTCCATCGTATGAGATTCTAAAGGATGACGACCTATAAATACTTACCTAGAAGGAGTGCAACTTCTGCTACTGCTTTTACTAAAATTTTGAAAAGCGTCATCATCATCACGATTAACCTTATTTATATAAAAAAATATATTCCCTTAGAATTAGTGGCAGATCTATGAATTATGTATTGCGAAACGTGATGATGATCTGCAATCAAAAACTTTACTAAAAGATCTGGCATAAATGGCAAAAGCGTGATATCTTCTTTGGCCAATATAGACTTTTCATTAACGGAATGGATGATGCTATCAACTTCAAAGTCTCCCAGAGGTAGCATGATAATTTTTCACCCGATAGATATCACACCATTTATTGCATTATTAATGATCATTCAAAGGAAAATTGATGTTTGAAATACCCGAGTGAGACTTATCCACAATACATTAGGAAATCTATAATGACACTATTGAGAAAAATCTATTTGTCCTCTTTGATTTTCATAAAAATAAATGACTTCTTTTTGCTGATATCAAATACTTTTCTTCTGCATCAATACAAACCTTTCAAACTATATGTTTTACTATACAGGAATAGATGGCTTCGGGTAAAATAACTCTAATTTTAGCAAAGTAAGGTACCAAGTCTTACTCCTATAAGAAGATTATATATATCAAAAAAAAATTCCATTAGTATCAATAAAATTTTTGTAATGTTTGTATATAGATTTTCAATAAAATATATAACTTATTAGAAAAGAATTGGAAAATAGAAAGATTATTAATAAATTATTTACTTTGATTCTTACTAGAATTTTTCTGTCAAAATAAGGAAGCTAATAGATTATGATTGATCACATAAAAGCACCTGTTCTTAAGTTAAAGACAATTCGTCTGTTAGAAAAAAATCAATATACATTTGATGTAGACTTAAAAGCTACAAAAACGGAAGTAAAACGTTGGGTTGAAGGTTTTTTTGGAGTGAAAGTGACAGGTATGAACAGTCATCGTCCTCCAAGAAAGTTGAAACGTATGGGTACAACAGCAGGATATCCAGTTCGCTATAAACGAATGATTGTAACATTACGTCCCGGCGATTCTATTCCATTATTTTAATAATTGCTAAGTTATTCTCTAATTATCTTATTATTATGGCCATTCGTTCGTATAGAGCTTACACACCAGGTACAAGAAATAGATCAGTTTCCAAGTTCGATGAAATTATTCAAATTAGGCCCGAAAAAAGATTAACCTCAGGACAACATCGTCGCAAGGGGCGTAACAATCGAGGAATTATAACTAGTCGACATAGAGGTGGTGGTCACAAACGCCTTTATAGGCATATAGATTTTCGACGTAATAAACAAGGAATTAGTGCCATAGTCAAAACTATTGAGTATGATCCTAATAGAAAAGCGAGAATTTGTTTAACTCATTATTCTGATGGTGAAAAAAGATATATACTTCACCCTCGTGGAATAGAAATTGGTGATCAAATTTCCTCAGGGTCAGAAGCACCTATTGTTCCAGGCAACTGTTTGCCTTTAACTAATATGCCATTAGGGACCATGATTCATAATGTAGAATTGCAACCTGGGAAAGGTGGACAAATTGCTAGAGCAGCTGGTACAGTTGCACAAATTGTAGCAAAAGAAGGAAGATTAGCTACTCTTCGTATGCCCTCAGGTGAATTTCGTTTAGTATCTCAAGAATGTTTAGCTACAGTCGGGCAAGTTGGGAATGTCGATTCTAATAATCAAAGTTTAGGTAAAGCAGGTTCTAAGCGATGGTTAGGTAGACGTCCTAAAGTTAGAGGTGTAGTTATGAATGCAGCAGATCACCCTCATGGAGGTGGTGAAGGTCGCGCTCCGATTGGTCGTAAAAGACCATTAACTCCTTGGGGACGTCCTACACTTGGTAGAAGAACTAGACCACGTCATAAATATAGCGAGTCCTTAATCCTACGTCGTAGGAAACATGCATAATATATAGTCAATCATCATAGCGCATAGCGCATTATAGGATAATAAATTTGCAATGGCACGTTCACTAAAAAAAGGTCCTTTTGTCGCGGATCATTTGCTGAAGAAAGTTGAGAGTTTAAATGCCCAAGGAGAAAAAAGAGTAATTGTCACTTGGTCTCGTGCATCTACTATTGTTCCCGGAATGATTGGTCACACTATTGCTGTTCATAATGGCAGAGAGCATCTTCCTATCTATATTACAGATCTAATGGTGGGACACAGATTGGGAGAATTTGCTCCTACTCGTACATTTCGAGGACATGCGAAAAGTGATAAGAAATCTCGTCGTTAATAGGAGGTAGCCCATGACTGAAATAAATAATAATAATCTGCAAGTACGAGCTATCGCGAAAACTGTTCGTATGTCCCCCCATAAAGTTCGCAAAGTAGTTGATCAAATTCGTGGTCGATCATATGAACAAGCACTTATGTTATTAGAATTCATGCCTTATCGAGCTTGTTATCCCATTTTACAAGTTGTATGTTCTGCAGCAGCTAATGCCAATCATAATTTAGGTTTAAGCAAAGCTAATTTAGTGATCAGTGAGATTATGGTAGATAAGGGACCTGTATTCAAAAGATTTCGTCCTAGAGCACAAGGACGTGGTTATCCAATACGTAAGCCTACTTGTTCAATTACTGTAGTTGTCAAAAACCGCATTTAAGTTAAAGTTTTCATTATTTGGATAGATTATTACCAAATTGAGTTAATTATTTAGAAAAAAGGAAATGATGCATGGGAAAAGATTCATCCACTTGGTTTTCGTCTTGGTGTTACACAGAATC
>BQMB01001851.1:0-2500 GCA_027943415.1 Closterium sp. NIES-67
AGTCGGATGAAAGTCGGTTAATTTTTGAGTTTATTATTTTCTAAAACAACCTCTTCCCAAACCGTGCTTGCAACTTTCATTGCACACGGCTCTCTTTGTATAGTTCTTAAAGAAAAGATATAGGAGTATGATTTTTCTTTTGATTAACTTTATTATGTATGTTTCTAGTTTTTTTGTAAACGATAAATGTTTTCTAACAAAGTACTCATAGGATCAGGTTTTTTCAAGTAAGAATTCCACCATCTTATATTCATTTTTGAATAACTTATCAGATTTTTTTCTGATAGAAGTCTGTTTCTAGTTTTTTCAAGTTGATAATGGTTTACAAGTTGTTTCCCATATTTTTTCCATATTTTTCTAAGATTAGTCTTATGTTTACATGCTAATGTCTTTGCACATGAGTAATGTAAGATATGGTTGATACGTGATAAGTCTTTTTGATTAATAGATCCACTATAATACTTAAGCAGACTATTTCTGATTTGTTTAAATCGATCTATAATCGTAATATCAGAGCACGTTGACCATGCTGATTTACTAATTGGATACCCAAAAGAAGTACAAAAGCGATATGTGGCTAATATTCGCATAAGCCATAGTAATGGATTCAATATGACTAGAGATTTTCTATTAAACAAACATCTTAAGTGATCAGTATATATATGTATACGAAGAAATGTGTTTTTGATTTTGAACTGTAATAGAAAACCTAAAAAAAGACTAGGACTTTCTACTAAAACAGTTTTGAGTTTATTTGAATTACATACAAATCCTATACGATATTGCAAGAAATTAAGATATCTGTGTTCTATAACAGATTTGTTTTTTGATGAATTTTGTAGATTCAAAAAGCAAATATTTTTTGCACGTATGTATTTATAAGTAATGGAATTTTTTTCATAAGAAAAGGGTTCTTTATAAGAAGTTGAATATATTTTTTTTTTACAACTTGCTTCCTTTTTTTTAGATACATTTGTTTTAGATACATTGGAATTCCATATTGTAATCTTTTTTGCACTACTTAAATCATTCATTGAAGATTGATCTAAAGAGTTATTTGGCAATAGCAAATGTGATATATGGAATATGAAGAATTTATCGTATTCTAATGTATACCAGTTCAATAACATTTTTCCTAATATACTGGATAGAAAATTCTTGTTCAAAGAATTTTTTTTGTCTACTTCACAAATGTTTTTATGTAATATTTGTCTAAATAAGTGTATTAAGGATACGTCTTCTATTTGAGTACGTAAAATACGAACTAATATTTCAGGATGTATGAAAGAAGGGACTTTTCCTTCAACAAAAGAATCATAAGATTGCCATTTATCTTCAAGAGAAGATAATCCTGAATGTATAGAACTGTATGTATTCCATTTTTTTTTCAACAACTCATTTGGAACAAGAGAATTATCCTGTGGTTCTTCACAATCTAGTATCTTTGGTATGAATTGAAAGATTTTTTCGTTTAAAGACTTTTTTCTCTTTTTTGATAATAGATTCTTATCGAATTGGTTAAAAGAGAAAGAATTCTCTTTAAGATATCCTTCTAGACGAATTGCATTAATATGACGTTTTGCTTTTACAAAACTATTCCTAGTTTTTGGAAAATTATTATAGGTATCTTCGTGTCTTAAGTTTTTTTGTGATACCATCATGTATAATTTTTCTTGAAAAAAAAATGAATATAATTTTGAATTATGCCATTCATCAATTTCAATTTTTTTGTTTATCTCTATACTAGAGAAAACATTGATTGAGTTAGTCACACTAACATTCTCCTAATCTTTATTTCTTTTGAACACACAATGCAATCCTGAAAATATTATAAGTATATATAAATATACTTTTCTCTTTTTTTTTATAATGCGTTAAAAGGAGAAAATTTTTTGAATGATTGCTCTCCTGACTTATAGATTTCTCTCTCTTTAGTCAGCAAACTGGTGATTCTTTTCAACACATTTAGTTTATAGGATTCACATTATTATCAGATACTTGCTTAGATCTGTTTTTTTTAGTCTTTAAATTCCTAAAAAAAACTAAGAAATTTGACAAAGGTCAAATAAACATTCGGCGCTTTAGTATTTTTTGTGATTTATATATTTTCCATAAACTAAATTGCTAATATCAAGGTTCTTTTCGAAACTAATCGATATCTTTTAAGTCTTGAAGGACAATATCGTATTAACTTAGGAACAAATTTATCACTTGATATCTTCAAACGGCATGCTATATTCCCTTGTAAGTTTGCTTTTAAGGTTAGCCGTGGCTTAATATACTGTATCAGTAGTATAGAGATTTTTTTCTCTGTGTTTATTGAACCCCTAAGTCGCACTTAAAAGCCGAATACTCTACCATTGAGTTAGCAACCCAAACATCTTCTTAATCTAAGTTTATAACTCTATGTATCTTAAATCAATAGATTTACTATAGATATAACAATTTTTATTCAATAAATATAGATCTTTATGCTACATTTTTTTTACAATTTTAGAAA
>BQMB01001851.1:7500-12500 GCA_027943415.1 Closterium sp. NIES-67
TCCAAGCAGCAAATTAGTTGAGAGATTTGGTATTTCAAAAAGAAATCGTGAATTCTAAGTGAATTGGTCTTAGACGGAAGTAGGTAACGTATTGGCCAGTTCTTGAAAAACGGAGATTTTGTAACACTTGTAACACCTAATTCGTGGAATTATTGAAGGAAGATCCAAACTGGCAACATCATTAGATAAACTAGGAGGGAATTTCTATATAACGGAGGATTATATAGTGTGGAAAGGTTAAGAGATGGTAGGGGGGAAAATGCAAAGGTGAAGCAAATGATTAGTTCCAATAAATTATTTGGAAATGGTTTCGCAAATGTTGCAAATGACCCAACCCAAATTAAATTGGCAAACCTTTTTCAAAGAAGACTTGTTGTTGCAAGTTTTTTTCATGATTTAGAAGGGCAGATACGATAATAAATGGATTCTTAGGGAATAGTGTCGCAAGTGTCACAAAATGTCCTCGTTTAGCAATTCTTTTCAAACATAACTTGTCGTTGTAAGTTATTTGACATTCATCGCCCTCCAAGATGGTCCACTATATAGAATTCGCTCATGAAGCACTTTTATGCTTTAATAAAATCCTTTTTTATTATTAGAGATGAATAGAATCTTTTCTCTCTAGGTTAGTATTATTATAAGTTTATGATTCTCAGTAATAAGTAATCTCTCATTAATATGTCATATTCTAATGAATCATAACTAACTCCCCCTCCTAATTGACGAGGAATTTGTCTTGATAGCCGAGATGGGAAACTTGCAACAACAAGTCTTCTTTGAAAAAAGTTTATTAATCATATCCGTTTTGTAACACTGCAACACCCTTCCCTAAGAAATTCTTTCTTGATTAGTTCACAACTAGTCTTTGATGCCCAATCCCACTCTAAAAAAAGAACTTGCAACAACAAGTCTTATTCGTAAAAAGTTTTTTTTATGCTTCTTTTGCAACATTTGTGACACCATTATGAGTAATCCCTCCTCCCCCTTCATATCTTGACCTTGTTCCTTTCTTCTTCACACGATATCCATTGTGATAACAATCGAAAGTATGCTCAAAGCAGATTCTCAAGAAGTCATCTTCTTGCTCAAAAATTCATGCGACTTAAGCTCTTTTCCCGGTCCACAAATTTTTTTTGCGACAATTAATTTCTCATAGACAAGATGTACACAGAACCCACGTTTTGTCTACACCCCCATGTTCATATACACAGAACCTAGGTTTTGTGTATACCAACACCTCGCGCACTGTTTGTTTTTTTTTTGAGTATGTATATGGGAGTGTTGAGTCGATTGGATTTATGAGTACTGTTCAGTAACGTTCGGTACTGTACAGTATCGTGCAGTAGTCTACAGTAGGAATTTTAGAATCATTTTGTAGTATGCAAAAGATTTCTCTTTGATGTTAGTAAATGTGGGGATATTAATTTTAGGGTCTGCTTGTTCTCTCTAGGAATGTATGATATACTTTGTTTACAAAGTAATGTCCGTCAAAGTACCTAAGGGCGTGTAGCTCAGCGGATTAGAGCACGCGGCTACGAACCGCGGAGTCGGGGGTTCAAGTCCCTCCTCGCCCGTCTATTCCACAATATAAAAATCTTTGGATGATTCAATTTGATTTAGTCTTCCCATGAACTATTTCTCTCGTAGACTTGTGATTCTTTTTGGCCAACAGAATGCGACTTGCTTAATTAGGAAAACTTGAGTTCGGCACCTAGTCATACTACAAAACTGAATTGGTTATCGTATACATTTACGAGTCAACATATACTCTTAATTAATATAAGTTCCTGTATGATTTGCTGTTATTTTCTAAAGAAAATGTTTATAGCGTTACCACCCCACAAAGATTAAAAAAACTTGAGAATCCTATAGAAAAGATATACACATAACATAAAAGCCTCAGTACCTTGAAACTCTTCGACACACGTCCATGCATTCTCTTCAAAACAGCCCAAAATGCTTGGTAGACGACAAAAAAATGTAGAGTGCTATCCCACATTCAACTAGTAAAATCATCGAATTCATGACAGAGATAGAGAGTATAGTTGCTCTAGGTGAAAGAGTAATAACAGTTTCATTATCTGATGATGATATAGCCATTTGAGGGAGATCTGATAGAAGCTTGAAATGCAAGAGTGTCACTAAACTGTACAAAACTGTAAGAATACCGTACAGTTGTATCGAGGTTACAAGACGTATTAGCGCCATACAGTTTCAGCCCCCCTTTTTGGATTTCTATCTATAAGCTATAAATATGCGTGGTCCCATGATTTGCTTCAGTATGGAAAATAGTATGAAAAAAACTGGAATAGCTGGAGATAGGAGAAAAAAAAAGGATGGGCTAAAAAAGAAAACCAAGGGGCCGGAGGGAACAAGAAGAATATACTAACATACTATTATGAACGCAAGATAGAATCTAAAAGAACATATTTTCTGCTCTTGTCCGAATTACTACAACATTATTGTTTGATACAGGCATCAGATAAGCAAACCTTGTTGTATTAACCAAAAATCATATTTATTATCTATTGGAAACAGGCGAGACAGTTCTACCCTTGAGAAAGCTGTCGCCTCAGACTCACGCAGTGTGTGGAAGCAGGCACTACGCGGCTTACAAGAAGACATCACAATACTTCATGAATGGCCACTTCAAGCAGAGGAATATGTTTTTAAAATTAAGCACGGTATCCTCGGTTAGGGAAGGGAAGCCAAAACCATACCAACTCTTAGACAAATAAATAAACAGGTTATTAATTTATGCATCAATAAAACTAAAAAAAAACATAGTTTAAACCATAGTTTTAGATATTCATATGTTACAGCAATTATTAGCTGGAAACTACTTGGAATGAAGATATATCATATATAGTGTGCTAGTGTGCCTCAGTAGCTCAGTGGTAGAGCTTTCGACTCTTAATCGATTGGTCGTAGGTTCGAAACCTACCTGGGGCATCGTATTGCATCAGTGGTCATGTTTGTTTACAAACTGAACTTGAGTGTGAAGCAGACAAATATGCCAGAACGAGCTTCGAACGCACAGAATATGGTCCAATCATTATCAATGCAGTTATGATCTTTGGAAACAGAAAGTTTTTTGACACCAAAGTCATACAACTTATCGAAAATGATCCAAAACGAATGTTCATTACAATATCCTACGAAGTACTGACTATGACTAGCGATAACTACTGGGCTAGAAGAGCCTGATACCGACAACAACCAACTTACATTATACACATAAGCAAAGGGGGGGGCCAGACTAATATCTCAATACAAACCGCAAGCGTTCCCCCTTAACCACTCCCACAATATACAAACAATGGAAAAAAACATAACGACCACCATTAACATGCCCTAAATTTTGTATGTATTCTCAATAAAATACTTCGAAAAAGTATTAGTCGTACAACCAGAAAATGAATTGCCAGCGAACCTTTTGTATACAAGATACTGCAAAGACCTGCGGTCTTTTGAAAAACAGCATAACATTACAATGAAGTGCCCGACCAGACAAACTTTTTATAGAGCCGTAGCTTGTTTTTTGCGTATGAAACAAAAAGGAAATACAATCCACAATCCTTCTCTAGTTCGGACATCACGTGGCATGACTTTAATAAATCTAACCTTAAACTTTACCCAGTTGAATTATTCTTATCTTGCACCAGTGAAAAACGACGAGGTTATACCATTAGCATCAGCAGGAGATATACCACCCTGGTTTCTACAACTGCGTGGAGAACAAACTTTCGATGGATGTATATGTGGAGGAATAGAGAGCTCTTTGTTTCAAAGCTTAGAGAGTTCAAACAAAGGAGCTCTAGTGGACAAACTGCAATAATAACGAAGTACCACACAATTATCACTATATGGTAAAAGCAACACAATACGCAAACTTAGTCGTGCCACATAATAAGTGTTTTGTGGTAACAAATGTATGGAAAAAATAGCCGATTTCAAAAAAATCTTTTGGGGTGGGTGACATATGATCTGTAACTAATTGGCTTCCATATGGAACCATCTTTTTTTCTTTTCTCAATTTTCTTCACAAAACTCCTAAGTTATTTAAGACCTATTCTAGTAGCCTGGTAATACTCGCTGGTAATACTCGGTTGTTTTTCTCTTTCTATCTCCTAGAATATCTTTTACTTTTTCTATGGAATTGTGAATGAATATCACAAATTAACAAAAATAGTCATCTCATATTTCAATTAGTTGTTTGGATGGGATGCAATCTAGTGAAATTCAATAGTGGAGTTCTTTTTTTTGAGTCGTAGATAAAGAGGCTTATGGGATTGACACCAAGGGGGTATACTGGATACACTAGTGACAATCATCTTGATTGATGTTTTGGTTTGAAGGGGGTATAGCTCAGTTGGTAGAGCGCCGCCCTTGCAATTGGGTCGTTGCGTTTGCGGGTTGGAAGCTTAGCTTGCTAAGCGGTAATGATAGTATTCTTTATCGAAACCGATGGCTAACTTCTTCCCAGAAATGGGGAGGAGGACTGGAACATGCCATTTATAACTCTGCCTCTTGTCTCAAGGTGTGTGATAAAGAGTGCAGGAAAGGTAAGATGGGCACTTGGTTAGACCTATGACGGGTCGTACATGGCCTACGGTTGGAGTTGGCGGCTCTCCTAGGGTTATCTCACCTGTAGCCCCTAGGGAAGAGAATTGAGCTGGTCCTTGCGAACAGCTTGATATACTATCTCTCTTCATCCCTCCGAGCACAAGTTGCACTTATTCGGAGTGATAAGCCATGGACCGATCCCATCATAACCAACTCGCAGAAACTCCGAGATCACCCCAGCGGGCCTACTCTTGTAGTTAGCCCAGGGTCACAGACCGACCATAGAGCCCATGACCTATGGCCATGAACAGTGAGGGTCGGAGAGGGGCCACTGAAATCTTGTTGCCCCAGTTAATACGAAGGCATAAATCAGAGTGGCCCCTTGGAGAGCACAGTACGATGAGAGTTGTAGGCTGTGTTCGGAGGGGAGTAGT
>BQMB01001851.1:15000-32597 GCA_027943415.1 Closterium sp. NIES-67
CCTCCCAAAGGGTAACGGAGGCGTGCAAAGGTTTCCTCAGGCTGGACGGAAATCAGCCTTCGAGTGCAAAGGCAGAAGGGAGCTTGACTGCGAGACTCACCCGTCGAGCAGGGACGAAAGTCGGCCTTAGTGATCCGACGGTTCCGAGTGGAAGGGCCGTCGCTCAACGGATAAAAGTTACTCTAGGGATGAGTTCTGTTGTCCCGCTTCGTGGTAACACGAAGGCAATAAACTGGGTGAATTGCAAGGACGGCTAAGGCTTCACAAACAAGCTATGCTAACTTGCAGCGAAGCTCGTTGAAAACACATGTGTAAAATCACAAAAGTAAACGAGAACGTTCAACGACTAGAGAGTGCGGATGTGTTAACCAATAATCTCTCCACGAGTGCCCAGCAACTTTTCCAAGAATTCGTATGAAATTTATGTTTCCAACCTTACATACACAAGCTTTTTCCAAGCAAGAAATAGATTCTTTATGTGAAGGATTGCGAGAAAAGTGGCATCTTCAATGTTGGACAAAACCCGACAAAAAGTATCATTGTCTAGCAATTTCTGGAAAAAGTTATGAAACTTTGATGGAGTTAATTGATCCATATATTATCCCATCAATGAGACATAAATTACAAACTCCGCGACGAAAAAGTTGATGACATAGTCTGACCTCCTGGGAAACCTGGAGAAACAAAAGATAAACAGCTTTTGTGATAACAAAAAGTGAACAGGCTGATCTTCCCCAAGAGTTCACATCGACGGGAAGGTTTGGCACCTCGATGTCGGCTCTTCGCCACCTGGCGCGGTAGTACGTGCCAAGGGTTGGGCTGTTCGCCCATTAAAGCGGTACGTGAGCTGGGTTCAGAACGTCGTGAGACAGTTTGGTCCATATCCGGTGCAGGCGTTAGAGCATTGAGAGGACCTCTCCCTAGTACGAGAGGACCGGGAGGGACGCACCGCTGGTGTACCAGTTATCGTGCCAACGGTATACGCTGGGTAGCCAAGTGCGGAGTGGATAACTGCTGAAAGCATCTAAGTAGGAAGCCCACCTCAAGATGAGTGCTCTCCCCAAATCCACACAGTCAATATGCATGCAGTATCAGACCTGCTAGCAAAAAAAATGCACGTGGATTTTGAGTGAAAAAACACCAACAGAGGTCACGGCAAGACTAGCCGTTTTTGTACGATAGGTGCCAGGTAGAAGCGCAGCAATGTGTGTAGCCGAGGCATCCTAACAGACCGAGAGGTTTGAACCAACACTAACATGAGTGCTTTGTGAATATGCTGATCCATCGCCGTTACTCCATACAAGGACGGCGATCGGCGTCAGTTTGGCGCGTTTTTTTATATTTTATATCGTTCTATCGAAATAAAAGAAAAATTGAAAATCCAGCCTTACATTCTATTCAAAATTGGTTATGAAGACATAAATGAATAGAGAATTCTGAGATTGAGTATCATCAAAGAGAATATTATGTATTTTGCATAGATCACCTGAATAATATTTTAGAAACTTCCCCTAGATTTCTTCTTCATGAAAAAACTTGAAAGAAGATTTTCATAGTAACAGGGAAAAAAAATCATCAATTGATTTGGTCTTACGAAGAACTTCTTATCCAGAAAGTGTTGAATAAAAAAAAGAATAATCTGTTCAAATTTTTATGAAACTTTTCAAAATGCATGTCAAATGAATGTATACTATTTTGATTTTTTTCACTAACTGAAAAAAATGGTTTAAACAACGAAGATTTTATTAAGTTATCTAATAAAATGAACTAAAAAGAGATCAGGGATACTTTATAAGCCAGAATAGATCAACATGATATAAATACTAGGATGGAATTGGGAGTGGAGGGGTTCTGATATATTTTACTATATTTTTTGTTTTATGGTAAAAATTTAATCGCTATATTCTTTGTTTTTATATATCAAAACCTTTGTTAGTTATTGCATTTCTGTTTATCATTGTGGCTGTAAATATAAAAAAAACATTTTGCTACTAATCGGAAAACTTGTAGTAGGTATAAAAATATAAGAGCAAGTGCTATCGTACAAAAAAAATATTACGGAACCCTAATCTATTTCTAACAAAGTTCCTTCTAATGTAATAAATCTAAAAACGATGGAAAATGTTGTGGACTCCACAGTCAGTAAAATTCTTGTCAAATGAACAAAGAACTAGAAGTCCTATAAAACTCAAATATAAAAGTAATAATTATTCTTGGAACACCCAAGTAACAGCACCGATAACACATGATGGAGTATACCATAATATGGAAAGAATATATATTTTATGATTTATTATATATCAAGGATATTTTACGTCAGAAAATCCCTCAGACGTTAGGTTGTATCGATTCTCAATACCAAGTACAAACTTTCTATCCTGACCATCGAAATGGCAAGCGGCACTTGCAAATAATAGTTCCAAGGTTTCTTAGATTACAGGGAAATTAATTAGTAAATTAGGAAAATCTTCCCATGGACGATTTTCTAATACGATAGAGGCTTTTCTTAATGATAATATATAGATAGAGTTCCTATGGGAAATTTTCTTTAGTTAACTTAAAAGATTTAATTTGTTATGAAGGAGGTGAATAGTAGCGTATACTTGAATTGTATTTTACTTAATCGACGGATATACCAAGCTTACTACTTTAATATACATAAACAAAAATAAATAGAATGTAGCTATGTAGCAAAATCGCCGTTTTCTATTAATTAGTATTAATTGGTATTATTTTTATTGTTGGGTTACAAAGAATAAAACTTGTCTTTTATAAAATCCAATCCGAATTGAGAAAGGATTTCTAATATGCAAGTCTCTTCTTATTATATTCTTTATTATATATGAGTATAGATAGTAAGATATATTAAATATATAATCCTTCCCTTCTTATAATGAAATTATTTTAGAGCATAGAGAATATAAGATAATAAATATTAATCCCTCTTCCTAACTTAAATTTCTAAAGCTTTCAACTACCACTAACCTTAGGGTTTATAAGAGAAATTTAAGAGAAATTTGAGTTATTTGTCACGAATTGAGCTAAAAGATGGTAAATTGAGGAGAAAGAAAATACTATATTAGAATTTCATCTTATAACATGGATGCAATATTTTCTTATCTGATTCCCCCTGTAATTAGATAAATAATATAAAGAATTTGAGCAGGTAAATTAAGTTGTTACCTGAATTTGTCTGTTAAGCAGTTCAATTTTCTAAGTCTGCGTATATATTTAAGGTGAAATTTTTTTCTCAAGGGATTATCTCTAATAAGTTCTTGAATTTGCGAGGTTTCCTTTCCATTGGAGTAATAACCTCAGTAATATAATCGATGTTGCGAATAGTGAAATGTTTGAGTACAACTCGATATGACATTCTTACTAACGAACGAAAAATATGGCTAAGGATATTAAAATATAAAAAGATATCTTGTGGGGGAATTCATTAATTAGGGCTTGTCCTAATGCAGATAAAACTTTTCACAGATAATATACTAATATTTGAACCAATATTACGAAGTAATAGACTAGGAAAAAGCGGATGCATATAATAAAAGCTTTTTAAGGCATGAGAATGTTACCCTTAGAGTGAATCGGAATTTGTATGAATAAGATGAATATAAATTAACAACACGCGAAAAAACATAAACTTTTCTATAATCAAAATACCCAACTAGTCTAAAGTATGTAAAATAAGGAATTTATTATGTTCATGAAAGGACAATTCTTTGAGTCGAATAAAAGATAAAGTTTCATTACTATAGGATTGATTTTTAGATGCGAATAGAAATTAGCACAAGAGAAGAGGAAATGTATTGATGAATAAATTGCACAATAAACAATTTACCACTGAAGAAAATCACACCAAGAATTAAGAAGTTTTAGCAGATATTAGTAAAAAAATAACTGAAAAAAGTTTCAAGATAAGACCTAATAAAGAAAACCTAAAAAATAGAAAAAAAAATAAATGGCCTCATTTGCTTGGGGAAAATAATGATTGAAAGGTAATCAATTTCAAAATACAAAAAATGTATTTCAAAAAAGAATTTCTACAGTATTGACATAATTTAGAGTAAGATGGTATAATCTTATCAAAAGCCGCCATGGTGAAATTGGTAGACACGTTGGTCTTAGGAACCAATGCTCACGCATCTCGGTTCGAGTCCGAGTGGCGGCATTTTACAACTAGAACTCTCTTATTTCCTTATAGGAATATCTTATCATTCCATGACAAGATAGTAATATCCTATGACAATATACTAAAAAAGATACTAAAGAAAAATTTTTTGATGACTAGCTAATATATCATATAACTAGTCTATAGTATTACCATTTCTTAAGTGATATAATAAGGGGCTATGCTATAAATATATAAATAAATGTATTTTTATAAAAAGAAAACAATTCTTATGACACCTAGTATATTAGAAAAAATTTTTATTGAGTTCTGCTTCATTATTTTTCTTTTAATAAGTCTTTTGTCTTGGGCTAATTTAACAATATACAGTACAAATGAAATCCGTTTTGTTTCAAAAAAAGCAATGATTGTCGGTTTTGTTGGTATTACTGCGTTATTACTAATTCGCTGGTTAATATCTGATCATCTTCCATTAAGTAATTTATATGAATCTTCTTTATTCCTAGCATGGAGTTTAGCATTAGCATATCTTTTTTTGGACAAGAAAATTCAAAACGATTGGCTTGACGCGATAATAGCACCAAGTGTGATGATAACCTATACATTTGCAACTTTAGGACTTCCTAAAGAAATGCAACAATCTACAGTACTGGTGCCAGCTTTACAATCTAATTGGCTTATGATGCATGTAAGTATGATGATATTAAGTTATGGGGCACTCTTGTTCGGTTCTTTATTAGCAGTAACTTTATTAACACTCAGTCTAGCTGAAACTAGAAATGGAGAAGTTTCTGTCAACAACAACAATATTTCTCTTAAAAATTCTGAATCTTCCCAATTAGTCTATTTTGAATTCTACAGAGTATCTTTAATAAATCAGATAGATTACTGGAGTTATAGAATTATTGGAATGGGATTTCCTTTATTAACTATAGGCATTCTTTCTGGTGCTGTATGGGCTAACGAAGCCTGGGGATCTTATTGGAGCTGGGATCCTAAAGAAACTTGGGCATTAATTACTTGGTTAATATTTGCTATATATTTACATATTCGTATGACTAAGGGATGGAATGGCAAAAAACCAGCATTAGTAGCTTCATTAGGATTTTTTGTAGTATGGATGTGTTATTTAGGTGTGAATTTGTTAGGAAAAGGTTTACATAGTTATGGATGGTTCAGTTAATTTTCTACTTTAGTAAATAGTATGAAAATTCCTCTCAAATGGCTAGAAGACCCAGCGGTGATCCCGATGACAATCGTCCCGCGAGGGTTTTATACTAGTCATATCTAAAGAATTCTTTGTTTGTCTTATAAACAAATCTGTTTATATATATATCAATTTATTAAATGCACAATAAAAATAGCTAATATCAATAAATTCTTTTTTATATTAGCTATTTTTATTGTGCATTTAACCGGTTTGATAAAAATGACGAAAAAGAAAAATATGAGAAATGGAATATTCTCTTTAATAATTATACCATTTCTCTAGCGAACCCTCTAGAGCTATGTTATAATAAATTCTAGGTTGTAAGAGTAATTTTCTATTCAATAAAGAAAATATATTCTCTTTATTAACTTGATTGGAAAAAAACAATTATCAACTTACATACTTTTTTCTAATATTATACAAACAGAAAAATAAGTTTGTTCAACTAACATACTAACTAAGAGGAGGTCTTTGCGTGAAAATAGCAGTCTACGGCAAGGGTGGGATCGGTAAGTCTACCACCAGCTGTAACATTTCTATTGCCCTGGCAAGACGTGGCAAACGAGTGTTGCAGATTGGATGTGATCCGAAACATGATAGCACATTTACATTGACGGGCTTTCTGATACCAACCATTATAGATACCCTACAATCAAAAGATTACCATTACGAAGACGTTTGGCCTGAAGACGTTATTTACAAAGGATACGGAGGTGTAGATTGTGTCGAAGCAGGAGGACCACCTGCGGGCGCAGGCTGCGGAGGATATGTAGTAGGTGAAACAGTCAAGCTTTTAAAAGAATTGAATGCTTTCTACGAATACGATGTCATCTTATTTGATGTATTGGGAGACGTAGTTTGTGGTGGTTTTGCAGCACCATTGAATTATGCAGACTATTGTATCATTATCACAGACAATGGATTTGATGCTTTGTTCGCAGCTAATAGGATTGCAGCATCTGTGCGAGAAAAAGCTCGTACACATCCATTACGTCTTGCAGGTTTGGTAGGAAACCGTACCTCTAAAAGAGATCTAATTGATAAATATGTAGAAGCTTGTCCTATGCCTGTATTAGAAGTATTACCTTTGATCGAGGATATTCGTGTTTCTCGAGTCAAGGGGAAGACTCTATTTGAAATGGCTGAATCGGACCCTTCACTTAATTACGTATGTGACTTCTATTTGAATATTGCAGATCAGATTCTATCTCAGCCAGAAGGAGTGGTACCTAGAGAAGTACCTGATAGAGAATTATTCAGTCTACTCTCTGATTTCTACTTGAATCCTACATCCTCTACTTCATCTGAGACTAATCTTGAAGAAAACACCCTAGATTTTCTTATGGTGTAGACAGATTATGCGTCTTGACCTCAGTTGTCTTCATAGAAATCCCAATATTGCTAGATAGATATGTAAGACCAACTGAGAAAACTAGTGCATCATCACTTATAGTTTAAGTCCAAATATTGGTCACAAGGTTCAACACTTGTGATCAGTATCTATTAATATAGGAAGGAGACATTTTTTATGCCATCAAGTAGAACATCTGATACACTGACCTTCGAGTGTGAAACAGGCAATTATCATACTTTTTGCCCTATTAGCTGCGTAGCCTGGCTTTATCAAAAGATTGAAGATAGTTTTTTTTTAGTAGTAGGTACAAAAACTTGTGGATATTTTCTTCAAAATGCTCTGGGAGTAATGATTTTTGCAGAACCCAGATATGCTATGGCCGAACTAGAAGAGGGAGATATTTCCGCTCAATTAAATGACTATCAAGAATTAAAGCGCCTTTGTTTACAAATCAAAAAAGATAGAAACCCTTCGGTTATTGTTTGGATTGGTACATGTACGACAGAAATTATCAAAATGGATTTGGAGGGAATGGCCCCAAGACTAGAAGCAGAAATTGGTATACCAATTGTTGTAGCTAGGGCTAATGGATTAGATTATGCTTTTACCCAAGGTGAAGACACAGTCTTAGCAGCAATGGCACATAGATGTCCTGACAATAATGGAACTATAAACACTTCTTCTACACCAGATCAAGCAGTACAAGGCTTATTGTCATTCTTACCTTTAAAAGGGAAAGAAAAAGAATCTCAGGAATCACAGAATTCTATTAAACATCCTCCACTAGTTCTCTTTGGATCATTACCTTCTAATGTTGTTTCACAACTTACATTAGAGTTAAAGAAACAATCCATTCATGTTTCTGGCTGGCTACCTGCTCAGAGATATACTGAACTACCTGCTTTAGGAGAAGGAGTTTATGTTTGCGGGGTCAATCCATTTTTGAGTCGAACTGCCACAACGCTTATGCGTCGGAAAAAATGCAAACTGATTGGTGCTCCATTTCCTATTGGCCCAGATGGTACACGAGCTTGGATCGAAAAGATATGTTCAGTATTTGGCATTCAACCTATCGGATTAGAAGAAAGAGAAAAACAAATATGGGATGGGTTAAAGGACTATCTTGAGCTTGTACGCGGAAGATCTGTATTTTTTATGGGGGATAACTTATTAGAAGTATCTCTTGCTCGTTTCTTGATTCGCTGTGGTATGATAGTATATGAAATTGGTATTCCATACATGGATAAACGCTATCAAGCAGCAGAATTGGCACTATTGCAAAAAACATGTCAAGAAATGGGAGTACCAGTTCCAAGAATTGTTGAAAAACCCGACAATTATAACCAGGTGCAAAGGATGCGTGAACTTCAGCCTGATTTAGCTATTACTGGAATGGCACATGCGAATCCATTAGAAGCTAGAGGCATTAGTACAAAGTGGTCAGTAGAGTTTACCTTTGCTCAGATCCATGGATTTACCAATGCAAGAGATATCTTAGAACTAGTAACACGTCCATTGAGACGGAATCTTAGTCTAGAAGAATTGGGTTGGACTGGATTAGTTAAAAGAGACAAGTTAAACGCTTAAAACACACAGAAAGAAAGGGACTTATTGAGCACTTATTCTATTTCAACAAGGGTGCAAATTTCTTTTTCTTCTACTTCTAGAGGTACTACAGTACCTCTAGAAGCTGCCGTTAATCCTATAAGCATATAGGGTTTTTATGTTAGATCAAATCAAGAAAAATAACAATTCTCGAATCACTACATTCGACATAAAAAACTTTCATTCATAAATGAAACTATAGTTTCTATTGTACTCTTTATGAAACCGATTCTATCTATTTTTGATCAAAATTTTATATTTTATGAATAATACTTATATGTTTTTACTGTTATTAGGAAGTTATTATGGCTTTTTAGCCACTTTACCTCTTGGACCCTCTAAATTATTATGTGTCCGTAACTTTCTTATAACGACTAAAGGAAGTAAACCTATAAAATTTCAGCTAGAATCAGCTCAATCCATACTCATAGCTGGAATAAGTGGTTTAATTGTTGCACAAGTAATGATCTTGTTATCTGTATATTCTCCATCTCTTTATGCCCTATGGTTAAAGCCACATATCTTCAATTTATTTTTTATACCTGTTTTATTTTTTTATTGGCATAAAATTAGATTACTAGAAACAGACACATATAATGACCAATTGTTAGGTACAAATAATTTATCCAAAATACGTATACAAACTGCATTTTTAGAAACTTTATTTATTCAATTACTGAATCCTATTGTTTTTCCAAATGCTGTTTTTTCTAGGCTAATGAGTGTTTTTCTATTTCGTTACAGCAATGTTATTACATTTGTTGGTGGAATATTATTAGGCATATTAGGAGGATACTCATTATTTTTATTTTCTACTTTGTATTTAGTTGAAAGATTAGAACAAGATACACCAACTATATATCGCCTAGTAAAACGTGTAATACACCAAGCTTTTTTCCCTATATTTTTTATTATTTGCTTAATTTATTTAGGACGATCCCCTATTCCATCAATTAAAAACTTTAGTTTTAATAAGGAATCATGGCAAGAAAAACCATGGCCAGATATTTTTTACAGTTATGATACATGGAAACGCCCATTGCGTTTTTTGAAAAATAATAAAACAAATTCAACTGAAGAAAATATTCGAGCATTTAATAAAATGTATTTCTCTCAATATTTTTTTGAAATTTATAAAAAAGATGGAAAACAAAAATTGTATCATAACGCTCCCCAAAGTATATCGATAGTTTCAAGAGATTTAAATAAATTATTGGAAATACCAAGTATCTCTGAAGAAGATCAAGAAAAAATTTTTGATGAATGGATTCAAGATAAAGAAACACGTAAAGTAGAAATACAAAAAAGTATACAAAATCGATTAATATCGTTAAAACAAGGAGGATTATTAGAGGATATAGTAGAAAAGAAATTTGGATCTATTAGTTACAATGGTAACATTTTAAGCAAAGAATATGATCCTCGTTTAGGTTTAGATACAAGAGAAAATAAATTCAATATTAATAATAAGTCTCCATTATTATTAACAGAAGCAAATTTAAAGGAAAGAAGTGCCTTTTTATCCTCAGATAAAACAAATCTATTAAATATATATACTAAAAATCGTTTAAAATTGTTTTTTACTACAAACTTAGTCAATTATGATAAATTACCAAAAATTGAATGGCAAAAAGAACAGAGTTTAATAGACAAAGAAATTCAAAACATTGAATTAGAAGATTTTACTAAAGAAAGTTGGTCAATTGACAAAATTGAATCATTAAAAAATGACAATATTCAATCATGGAATAATATTTTATATAAAATACAAAAATTAGTAAAATCCAATAAAGAAATAAGCAACGCAACTAGTTTTTTAGGAAGTCAGCAAGAATATGATAGTGTTGACAACAGTGCGCGTTTTATAAATATGTACAAATTGATGCCCTCATGGAACTCGAAAATAAGCAGAGCTGATTTACAAAAACCTGGATCTAAGAAATTTAGTTCTGTATTAGCAAATTTTGTTCGCCACTTATTACCAGGTTCTATGCGTGCACGACGTCGTAAAGCTTTATCATGGAATGCGTATCAAAATCAACCTCATGCTCCTATATTTTTACGTGCTATTACTTCTTTAAATTTAGATACTGTAGCAACTACTGAAGAAAATAATACATTACTATTTAAAAAGAAAAATGAAAATCAACAAAGTGTTCATATTTTAAAAACAAGATGGAATTTCCCTATTGCTCATTTTGTCAGAGGAATTGCATTATGTGGACAGGCGTATATCAGAAGATATATAAAATTACCAATACTAATTATTCTTAAGAATATTAGTCGACAAATTTTATTACAATCGACCGAATGGCAAAAAGATTGGACAAATTTAGCACAAGAAGTTTATGTTGATTGTGACTATGATGGTAACGACTTATATGTTGGTGTAAAATTGCCTAATATCTTGGAGTTGAAAGGCAAACAAGTTAAAATAATACGTCCTTTCCGCTTAAAATATTCTCAATCATCTATCTCTAAAGAGACTAATTCGAGAGAAAAAAATGTTAATCTTTCTAATATATCTAATAATGAAATAGATAATTATAGTTATTTAACTATATGGGGAGACGAAACTTCTGAACCATTTGGAAAAATAAAAACACAAAGTCCTTTTATACAACCTATTCTTCAAAGAATAAATTTAATTTTGCGTCATAAAATTTATAAAAAATATGATGCTTGTGTCCAACAATTTAAATGGATAAAAAAATACCAGGAACAATTAGTTGATGGAATAGCTAATTTAAACAGTAACTTATCCAGTTTCTTACAAACAAAACCGCAGAAAGAAGATAATGCATTATCTATTCTCACTACAGAAAACGTTTCTGATAAAGATATGTCACAGTATCTGAAAAACAAGAAAGATGTTAAATCTTCCAGTATTGATATCATTAAGAAAGAAAAAATTGTCAATAAAAAAGATCAAATTCACCATAAATCTTTTGATAAAAATATAAGTTTAGGTGACAATAATACGAATAACAAAGAAGAAAGCAAAGATATTAACAGAATAGATACTAAGAAAAACCTTGTAGTACAAGATAAGAGAGAAAGAAAATTCGAATCTAAATTGTACAAAATTGAAACTAAGAAAGAAAAAGTAAACCATCAAAGCAAAAAACTAAGAAAATATAATTTTAAGAATAGTATAATTTATTTGCAACAAAATTTATTCCATTTAAAAAGATCAATAATTCATATACAGAAAGATATTACGTATAATTTTCATCAAAAGAAAACATTACTATCTAGAGATATTATCAAAGCTGGCGACAAATTATTCGAATTACTACAAGAATTTATCTTAACTATCCGGAAATTTCTTATTTATATAAATACATTTTTTTCAGATTTATTTAATGGATCTTTAGTAGAGATAAGAAAATTTGGAAAAAAATCTTCTAATGAATCTAATAAATATGTGAATCAAATCATAAAAAATTCGAATGAAATAGATAACAAAACAAACTTGTCCCAAGCTTATGTATTACATAAGATATGGCAAGAAAATGCAATGAATAGACCTGTCTTAACAGATTTAATCAAAACATGGAATGAAAATGAATTATTAAATAAAAATGTTCACAGTTATTTAGATAAACAAGGTATTTTGGGAAATCAGATACCTGAAAATTTACAATATATAGAATGGCAAGCATGGTTACAAAAACTACCTGGCTATAGACCTTCTTTAAAAATTTGGCGATATATTATTCCACAATATTGGTCTGAATCTGTAAAGAAATATTGGAAAGATTCGAAAGATTTTACCTTATCTACACGAACAGACAAATATAATATTCTTGGAGAAAAACAAGAGCTATCTAATTATTTATCTTACCATACACCTTTATTGGAGAAAGCACAGAAATTTACAAAATTATCCAAATTTTATCGACTTGCTCATAATTATACAAATTATGCCAATGATGCTGATGTAGAGAATTTTTCTAGTTTAAGTACTAATGGATTGCTAGATAATTTTACAAAAGATATTCAAGAACTACGAATAGAAGATGATTTGTTAAAAGATTCACCTATTATTCAGAAGGAAATAGAACGTATTAATTCTAACATTGAACTTAGTAGTATTCCTGATAGGCTTAGTTATCCTGCATCTCGTCAAAACAAATGGAAATCGAAAGAACTTAAAAATAGATTTCGTAATTTAATGAAAGCTGCTAAACAACGAAATGTATTAAAAGAATCTATGATGGAGAAAAAACATATGATAGAGATACCAGATCAAATGAGAAAAGATTTGGAGATTTTTTATCAAAGTTTTCAACCTGAAGATATATTATTTATTAGTATATTAGAAAATTGGAGATATAAAGTTTTAGATGATGAACTTTTTATGTATAATATATTAAGTTCTTTCTTAAGATTTAATGAAAAAGAACAAAAGGATTCTTTAATAAAGTATGGATCATCTCATATTTTTTCACAAAGTATTGTTACTAATAGATATCCTTTCTTACCAGAAGAATTGCTTTTACCACAGAGTTTACGTGAATTAAGAATATTAGAAAGTTTAGATTTAGAAGAAAGTATAAACCAATATGAAAAAGGAAATCAATTCGTAAAAAAAGATTCCAAAAAATAATAAATAAAACTAGAAAGATTAATAAATCAAAAGATCATAAAATAAGCAAAGAAATTATAACTAACAAAGATACTATTATGAGATTTTTATGGCCTAGTCATAGAATCGAAGATCTTGCTTGTATGAATAGATTTTGGTTAGGTACAGCCAATCAAAGTCGCTTCAGTTTATTAAGGATACGTAGCTTTTTGTAGTTTTGTTTATATTCCCAAAATAGTGAATACTATCCATTCGAAACATTGATTAAATAAGAGAAGGTTTTATGAGAAATGGGAATTCTTTGAAAGAATTCTATTAATTTTGCAGTCTAATAGTATGCAATTTTATTTTAATAGATTATTAAATTGTTCAAACTGTATGTTGTTAGACTGCAAAACAAGTTTATCCTCTTTCTTTTGAATGTTTTAATGGTATTTCTTAATAAGAAAATATCAAAAATATTCATCATGAAATTTTCTTTCGATTATCATCCCAAGAATTGCTACAAACAATGAAAATGTATAGCTTCACATAGCGTGTTATAATGTTATAATAAAGACTAAAATCATTAGATGATTAGGAGAATCTAATTTTATGATTACAAAAACACTATTAAACCAATCTTATATTGATAATCCAGGTTCGACTGAAGCACAAATATGTATCTTGACAGAAAAAGTAGCTCGCTTAAGTTCTCATTTGAAAATGCATAATAAAGATTTTTCTTCTCAAAGAGGATTAAGAAAAATCTTAGGCAAACGTAAACGTTTATTAACTTATTTGTATCGCCAAGATACTGTAAGATATCAAAATTTAATTAATGACTTAGGAATTCGAGGAACAAAAAGACAAACTGCCAGTTAATTACATAGTAAATTAACTAGTAATTATCTACTATGTTAACTATTCTAATAATGATCTTTTTAGTGTAGAAATTAAAGAAAAATATTCTTAAAAAACAAATATGATTTCAGGGTAGAGGCGAGGATTTTCAAATATTCGTAATTGGATATATATATTCAATATATTTATATCTCTGAAACATACTTATATTTGAATAAGCATAAAATATGTTTTCCAATATGATGAATTTATGGTTAGACGCTCGGAAAAACCAAGAGGAGAGATGGATTTATGACCATGCTTACGACTAAAACAGATCCCATGATAATAAGTATGGGGCCACACCATCCATCAATGCACGGAGTTTTGAGACTCATTGTGACTCTGGATGGTGAAAATGTAGTAGATTGTGAACCCATTTTAGGATATTTACATCGAGGAATGGAAAAAATTGCAGAAAATAGAACTACATTGCAATATCTTCCATATGTTACTCGATGGGATTATCTGGCTACTATGTTTACAGAAGCAGTAACGGTAAATGCACCAGAAAGATTAGCTAATATTCAAGTACCAAAAAGAGCTAGTTATATACGAGTTATAATGTTAGAATTAAGCAGAATAGCTTCGCATTTATTATGGCTAGGTCCTTTTATGGCTGATATTGGAGCACAAACTCCCTTTTTTTATATTTTCAGAGAAAGGGAAATGATTTATGATCTTTTTGAAGCAGCCACTGGTATGAGAATGATGCACAATTATTTTCGTATCGGTGGAGTCGCAGTCGATTTACCTTATGGATGGGTAGATAAATGTTTAGATTTCTGTGATTATTTCTTACCTAAGATCAATGAATATGAAAGATTAATTACTAGAAATCCTATTTTTCTTAAAAGAGTTCAAGGTGTAGGGATTATTGGTAGAGAAGAAGCTATTAATTGGGGACTGTCTGGTGCTATGTTACGTGCTTCAGGAGTTCAATGGGATCTTCGAAAAGTAGATCACTATGAGTGTTATGATGAATTTGATTGGCAGGTTGAATGGCAAACTGAAGGAGATTGCTTAGCACGCTATTTAGTACGTATTGGTGAAATGAGAGAATCCACTAAAATTATTCAACAAGCACTAAAAACTATTCCTGGAGGACCTTATGAAAATTTGGAAGCTCGTAGAATAGGTTTATTAAGTAAAGAAAGTTCTCCGTGGAATGATTTTGAATATCAATTTATTAGTAAAAAACCATCTCCAACTTTTAAATTACCTAAACAAGAGCATTATGTCAGAGTTGAAGCTCCTAAAGGTGAACTTGGTGTTTATTTAATTGGAGATGACAGCTTATTCCCATGGCGATGGAAAATTAGACCACCAGGATTTATTAATTTACAAATTCTTCCTCAATTAGTAAAAGGAATGAAACTTGCGGATATTATGACTATACTTGGTAGTATTGATATTATTATGGGGGAGGTTGATCGTTAAATGGCATCTACTAGAGCCCTGGATGAGAGAGTTATTGATCTATTGTGTCAAATTGGTATACCTAAAGAATTTTCTGAATTTCTATGGATTTGTATTCCTATCCTGTCGGTCATTATTGGTGCAACTTTAGGTGTATTGGTTATTGTATGGTTAGAAAGAAAAATATCTGCAGCTGCACAACAACGTATTGGTCCTGAATATGCAGGTCCACTGGGTGTAATACAAGCATTAGCTGATGGTTTAAAATTAGTATTTAAAGAAGATATTATTCCTGCTAAAGCTGATCCACTACTTTTTACACTTGGTCCTGCTATTGTGCTAATTCCTGTAGTTTTAAGTTATTTAGTTGTTCCATTCGGACCTAATTTAATAGTAGCTGATATAGGCCTAGGAATCTTTTTTTGGATTGTTGTTTCTAGTGTAGCACCTTTAGGATTATTAATTGCAGGTTATGGATCTAATAATAAATATTCTTTTTTAGGTGGATTAAGAGCAGCTGCTCAATCTATTAGTTATGAGATACCTTTAGCTTTATGTGTTTTATCTATTGCTCTGCGTGTGGTTCGTATTTAATTCTTAATATTTTTTAAGAATTTATGAGTATTCCAAGCCTATTTGTAGCTATTATACTCATGACTAAACAATCATATGGGTGAGATATAACTATAGTTTTTATAGGTAGTATATTATTCGAATCCCATCCTCTAAACACAAGAGTGATTATTGTTCACAAAATAAAACTTAAGGAAGATAGTCATTTATTTAATCCTAAAAGCAAATGTGAAAAAGTTTCATCAAAGTAAGAAACTATACAATAAGAGTAAGTGTTATTGAGATAGGTTATATGCTCTATGCAACAAGTCGTTAAATATAGATAGAAATTAGATAAATATCTAAATATATATTGTTATGTAATAATAGAGAGCTTGCATGGTAGAGTTCTATAGCCTGTGTTTCTCTAAAAAATCGACTTTAAGTATTTACCTAATTACTCAATCATGATTGTTTGGAACGAAAAAAATCTTTCTTATTTGTTATATAATTATTTGTGATCAATGATTTATTATTTCGCATAATTGTTTATTTGGAAAGATTAAGATAGATTCTGAAGTTCAAAATACAGTTCTTTTCAACCAATAGAATCACGATAACTATAATGACCATTGTTTGTGATTTTTCATTATTAAATTTTTAATAATAAGAAATTTGTCAGTATTTCAAAAATTTTTCAATAACTTTATTTAGTTATCGAGGAGCTGTATGAAGTTTTTGCTTCATGTACAGTTTTGTATTAGAGATAAGAAGAATTCTCTTCTTATCGACTATAATTATCTCATAGTTTAAGTACTATTGATATTGTGGAAGAACAATCAAAATTTGGAATTTTAGGATGGAATATCTGGCGTCAACCGATCGGATTTTTCGTTTTTTTAATAGCTGCTTTAGCTGAATGTGAGCGCTTGCCTTTCGATTTACCTGAAGCTGAAGAAGAATTAGTAGCGGGGTATCAAACAGAATATTGTGGTATTAAATTTGGTCTGTTCTATGTTGGTTCTTATATTAATTTATTAGTATCAGCTTTATTTGTTTCAGTTCTTTATTTAGGCGGATGGGATTTTTCAATTCCTATTGTCAGCGAATATTTTACATTCTTATCTAATGAAACATTAATAAGCTTTTTGAATGTTTTTTTTGGATTAGCTATTACAATTACAAAGGCATATATCTTCGTATTTATTACCATTCTTACTCGTTGGACTTTACCTAGAGTACGTATGGATCAATTATTAGATTTGGGTTGGAAATTTCTTCTTCCTGTAGCCTTAGGAAATTTATTACTTACAGCTTCATTTCAGATTACTCTGATATAATTTAATTGTTCTTTATTAAAAATTTTGTATACAAAATTTTTAATAAAGAACAATTAAAAGGAGTATAATTATATTTATAATATAAAGTATGTCATCTTTTATCAGTGGTTTTTCAAAATTATACGCAAGAAGCATTAAGAGCTGCTCGTTATATCGGTCAAGGATTTTTAGTAACTCTGGATCATATGAACCGTAGTCCTATTACCATTCAATATCCATATGAAAAACTAATTCTTCCGAACGTTTCAGAGGACGAATTCATTTTGAATTGATAAATGCATTGCTTGTGAAGTTTGTGTACGTGTATGTCCAATTAATTTACCTGTAGTTGATTGGGAATTCCAAAAATCAATGAAAAAAAAAACAATTAAAAAGTTTATAGTATTGATTTGGAGTTTGTATATTTTGTGGTAATTGTGTCGAATTTTGTCCAACAAACTGTTTATCTATGACAGAAGAATATGAATTATCTGCATATGATCGGCATGAATTAAATTATGATCAAGTTG
>BQMB01001852.1:0-25158 GCA_027943415.1 Closterium sp. NIES-67
TGCCGTCTCAGACTGCTTCTTGGACCTCCAACTTACAGGCCCACCTCCCACCATGCAGATGTATCCACCAACTGATGATGAATCCTCATGCTCAGAAGCCCACGTGGCATCAGCAAAACAGGAAAGGAACACCTTTCCTTCTCCGAGCTGCTCCCCCTTCTCTTTGACGACTTCAATTCCTTTTTGACTGAGTTGAGCAGAGGCTGAATACTGTACTCCCACTGTAGGGTATGACTTGAGGTAGCGCACCACTCTCTCCGCTGCACCACACTGCTCTTCTGTTGGATTTTGCACTACTCGAGCCAGCTGTCCCACAGCAAAGCTGATGTCAGGCCGAGTATGCACAGCAGCGTAGAGTAGGCTCCCGACCATGGATTGGAATTGCCTCTGGTCTTCACTCTCAACTCCTTCTCCTTCAGCTGCCTTTATGAGTTTGAACTCGGAAGGCAAAGGTGTGACCACTTCCCGTTCTTCCTGCAGAGAGTACTTCTCAGCCAAGGTGTTGATGTACTGTCCCTGATGCAGTTTGAGCCAGCCACGTTCAGTATCCCGCTCAATATGCATTCCCAGGTAGTACCTTGCCTGTCCAAGTGACTTGCACTTGAACTGCTCTGTGAGCTTCCGCTGCACCCCATCGATCTCCTTGTCACTGCTGCTGAAGAGCAGGATGTCATCCACGTACACCAGCAGAAGCACAAGTGACTCCCCCTCTCCCATCAGGAACAGGCTCTCGTCGCATGCACTCGCACGGAATCCAATCCCTTCCAGTGCACTGGCCAGCCTGTTGTACCAGCATCTCGGGGCCTGCTTCAAGCCATAGATGGCCTTGTTAAGTTTGCAGACACGACCGGTTCCATCCTCATAGCCAGGTGGTTGAACCATGTACACCTCCTCTCCACAATGCCGTACAGAAAAGCGGTTACGATGTCCATCTGCTTCACCTTCCATTTGCGCACAGCAGCTACCGCCAGCAGCACACGTAGCGTTGGAGACTTAGCAGTTGGGGCAAACACTTCTTTGTAATCTTCCTTCTCTTTCTGCTGAAACCCCTTTGCCACCAGCCTGCTCTTGTAAACTGATGGCTCTCCTTTCTCATCCGTCTTGATTTTTTGCCAGCCACTTGCACTGTATTGCCTTCTTCCCCATTTGGCAAGTACACCAGGTCCCATGTGTGATTCTCCATCTGGCTGTTGTACTCTGCATCTCTTGAAACGAGCCACTTCCCCCCGTTGAGGCCCGGCTAGCGCATGATCCATGCTCGGAGGTTGTATTGGTGCGTAAAAGCAGTATGCAGGCTCCTCGTCATCTGACTCTTGGTCATCACCCAAGAACAGCACTGCATCTTCGCCTTGAGCCTGTTCCTGCTGCTCAGTTGTGGCTCCTCCACTTGTGGAGCTCAACAGCTTTCTCGTTGCCATGCTGGTACGTGCAGGGTAGATGGTTGGATTTACCCATTCTTTCACCTTCACCCAATCCTTTGTCCCCCACCAATCTGTTTCCTTCGCTTTGGCAGACTTGGTGTTTTGGAAGCCTCTTGCTGCTGCTGCTCCGGATCATTGACTTCAGCATCAGCTGCAATATCCTCATTGCTTCCTTCATCAGTACCGGCTTGCCGTTGGCGCAGTGACTTCGCTGTCCGCAGGTTCGGACAGATCGAAGTGCATAGTGATCTCTTCCAGCTGCTGGGTGACCCTTGCCTCCGGCTGCTTCTCCCACTTGCCATACATGATGTTCTCCACAAATTTGACATCCCGACTGTCAAACAGCACATTCTTTGAGGGCTCCCAGAGTAGCCACCCCTTGCTCTCTGCCGCGAGCCCAAGGTGCACACACCAAAGTGCAGATGCTCCAAGCTTTGTCCTGTACGGTTTAGGGACATGCGCCACTGCCATGCATCCGAACACTCGAAGCATGTCCACTGGAGGCTTCTTTCCAAGCCACCTCTCCAGCGGCACCCACATATCATCAGCCACCTTTGTGAGTACGCGGTTCCTTGCCACTGTAGCATGCCTCACCGCATGAGGCCACATGGAGTTCCCCAGCCCTGATTCGATCAGCAGCGCTCGCGCAGTTTCCAGGATGGTCCTATTAGCCCTCTCAGCAACGCCATTTGACTGAGGGGTATAGGACGTCGTTAGCTGATGCTCAATGCCTTGTTTCTTGAGCCACGCAGTCAGATCTCCTCCTAGAAACTCTCCACCTCGGTCTGCTCAGTTGTCTCTATTGAAACAATAAAACAAATCCTGCTACACATAAGAAGACACATTTCAGTCTGCTACACAACTTCTCCCGCATCTCACCGGGCGGCATCTCACCCGGCCGCATCTCACCAGGCCGCATCTCACCAGGCCGCATCTCACCTGGCCGCATCTCACGACGCGGCATCTCACCAGAAGGGATTCTCACCAGGTGGAACCTCACCTGGCGGCATCTCAGATGACGGAATCTCATCTGGTGGCATCTTACGTGGCAGCATCTTACCACTATAGACTGGATACTGTACGTTAGGCTTCGAACATGCCAGAGATTCTTTTCTTTTACATTTTAAGCTTGATACTTGATGTTAGTCTTGGTGCCTACCATAGATTTGGTAGTTAATGTTAGGCTTGGTACTTGCGATACAGTTGGTCCTTAAAACCCCAGTCTCATAGCTCAAGGACCTGACCAAATGTAAAATGCTTGGTACCCAGTTACGCTGGCGAAGTTGACGGGAGAGGCTAGGAAATGCCCCGGACAGTGAGAAGAAAGGTGGGGGGGGTGTCTGGCCTGCGCCTGCTGTACGGGGCTGGGCGACGTGCCTCAAGGCGGCCCCTTGCGAGTGTCGGACGTCGTTCCGCCCTCCAATGAAACCATGCTGCAGCCATGGCGCCACAAGCTCATGCACCAGATTAACCTCACCGACCCTTCGAAGACCTTCCAACTGTGGTGCCGGTAGGATCTCTATGGACAGCTAGACGTGCTCCTCCTTTTCTTCTCAACATCCAGTCTCCCCCGTCTTCTGGCTTCACCAAGGGGCTGGCATGATCGCAACCTATGCTGGGCATGAGCAAGTTCACGGAGGAATGGGGTCGCTGGGCCGTTAGATCATCTACAGGTTTTTGATTTGACGGTTCAGTGACTGGAATTTGAATTGACAGCTGGAAACGAAGTGGAATGTGGTTGTGCAGGAAAGCTGGGTTTCCCACCGTCCGATGGTAAAAGTTGTAAGTTCGATGTGCAAAACCTATCATGAGACAACATTTCCCAAACCTTGCCATCTGTTTTTTGTTTTTTTTTTCGTTTGGAAAATTTGTTGAAACAAAAGGCCTTGCTATCTGTTTTTTTTTTTTTTTTTTTTTCCATTTTTTAACACCTCGCCTCCCAACCGAGTGTAAAACCGAGTGTAAAACTCTAGGAATCATGAGATGGGGGCTTTGACGTAAGGCTTGGTATTGACTGTAGGCTCAGTCCATCGTGTTAAGATGCAGACATACAATGAGATGGTAATTAATGTTAACCTTGGATCTTATCCTAGACACATAACTTTATGTCTGGCTTGGTGCCTACCATAAACTGGATGAATTATACTACGCTTGGTACTATCCGTAATCTCATGTGTCATGTTAGACTCGGTACTAGATATCAGGATTGACATTTCCCAAAGCCTGTACTTGAAGTTTTGCTTGGAGACTCGATGCTAAAATTTAGGCTTCGTTTTTACCGCAGGCTAGATTTTTCCTTAATACCTACCACAGACCCAGCACTAACCATAGGGCTTGACACTTACCATAACCTTCTGTCTAACATTAGGCATCGTTATTTGCCATAGACTTGGTACTTAATGTTAGGATTGATAGTTGTCATACTAAGAGATGGAAATTGTTGTTCAGCTTGGATCTTGTCATGTCTCTGGTACTTAACGTTAAACACGGAGCTTTATCTTTTGAGCTTGGTACTTACTAAAATCGGTATCTACCGTCTGGCTTGGTACTCACTACTGATTTGGTACACATTTGGCTTGGCTTACTCACTACTGATTTGGTACACATTTGGCTTGGCTTACTCACTACCGTCTGGTACTTACCACAGACTCGGTACTTCACATGAGGCTTGGTACTTACCGTAAAGTCGGTACATAATGTTTGGCTTACTACGTATAAACAATTCGATACTTGTTACGCTTGACATATACCATAGACCTGGTTCTTTATGTTAGGCTTGCTACTTGAGACTTACCTTCGATTCACCACTTAATGTAACACCTGTTACTTACTACAGAGTCAAAACTAGGCACTTGCAATATATTCGGTGAATGATCCTAGGATCGGTACTTACCATAAATCTTGTCCATGACAATAGGCCCAACTTTATGTTAGGATTGGTATTTTCCATAGACTCTATAATAAAACAAAAGGCTTGTAAGCTACAACAGATCCAGTAAACATAAGGCTTAGAACTTTCCATAACCTTGTTCTTACGTTAGACATGGTACTTACCATAGTCTTGGTACTAAATGCCAGGCTTGATACTTTCCACAGACATGGTACTCGATGTTAGGGATGGTAGTTATCATAGACAGTGCTTAATGTAAGACTTGGCAACTAAACCTCGGGCTTGGTACATACCATGGACTCGCTACGAATATTCATGCTTGATTTTTACGAGAGACTCGGTACTTAAAGTTTAACTCAGTACACTTTATGCTTGGTACTTGCTATAGAGTCGAAGCTTGATGTGGTACTTAATCTTGAGCTCCGTGCATAGTAGGGGTATGCTAATAAGACCCAGTACTTAATGTAAGGCATGGAAGTCAATTTTAAGCTTCATATCTACCAAAACCAGTAGGGACCAGTGGGCTTAGTTTTTACTATATACCCACTTGATATAGGCTTGGAAGTGTGGTACATAACATAACGTTCTGTATTAACAATAGAGTCTGTACTTGATATGAAGCTTGGTACTTACCTATGTTGTGGTATAATTACCATAGTCGTAGTACTAACCGTTAGGCTTTCTACTCACCATAGACTTGGTACATTAACCATATCACTTACCATTAACTTTGTTATTTAACTTTAGGCCTTGGAATAACTATGGAGTGGTACACGTAACGGTTGGTACTTAATGTAAGAAATAGAGTTGAAATTATTGATTAGGTAAGGAGCCCAAGGCTCTATAAGTACAAGGCAAGGTGAGAGAGAATGGATGAAGGGGGAATTGGAGGGAATCCCCATTGGGTAATTGGAGATTATGGGGATCACAATTGGGTGAGGTTGGGATTTGTGAGTACACCCCAACCCACTAGAACATTCAGAACCTAAACTAGGATATAAAAGTACAAATACAAAAGTGGTATTTGCAGTCTATTTCTAACACACCCCCATAGACTGCAAACCCGGTCAAGGAGCACATAGCCCCACAGAACGGAGAAGGCGATGGTGGTCAGCCTTGCCGAGAGCCTTGGTAAAGAGGTCGGCGAGGTTGCAATCTGAGGCGATGTACCGTACCGTCAGCTGGTCACTCTGAACAAGATCTCGGATGAAGAAATGACGAATTTCGATGTGCTTGGTGCGAGAGTGGAACACAGGATCCTTGGTGAGGTGAATGGCACTCTGGTTGTCACACCACAGGGTGGGCGACTGCTGGGGGTAGCCTAACTCAGCGAGGAGAAAGGAGAGCCAGCGTGCCTCTTGAGCAGCCATTGTGCCCGCGTAGAGCTCGGCCTCGCAGGATGACAGGGAGACTGCAGAGGACCGAGTGGAGCGCCAGCTGATGACTCCGCTACCAAGGGTGAAGCAGTACCCTTGGGAGGAGCGTCTGTCAGTCTGGTCATCGGCCCATGAGGAGTCTGTGTATCCCTCGAGCTTGACTGGAGAGGTACCACCAAGAGTGAGGATGTGAGACTTGGTGGCTTGTAGATAGCGGAGGACCCTCTTGGCTGCAGACCAATGCGAGGCAGTGTAGCGTCCGGGGGAGACGTACCGAGAGAGGACACTATAACCGGGTAAGCCAAGTCTGGTCGAGTGCACATCATGGCATACATGATTGAACCGACTAGCTCAGGGTACGGGTCCTTGCAGGTGTCAGGAGAAGGAACTGGAGGGGCTGTGAGCTTGATGCTGTAGTGGGAGTGGAGTGGAGACAGAGTTACTGGAGTCCATGTCGAACCGCTTGAGAAGGTTGTCGATGTAGGACTCCTGAGAGAGGGTGATCGTGCAAGCCTGGCGGTCATGAGTGATCTCCATCCCCAGGTAGTTTTTGAGGTCACCAAGATCCTTCATGAGAAGGGCGGAACTGAGAGCAGACTGGGTGAAAGAAGTCGAGATACTCCTTCTGGGTGAAACCCTTCGCCACGTATCGTGCCTTGAACAGTGGAGCTTCGCCTGGGAGTTGTTTGACTCGGAAGATCCAATTTCCGCCGACGATGTTGACACCGGAAGGGGGAACAACATCGTCAAAGCTGTTGTTGCGAATGAACGTCTCGTTCTCCACATCCATTGCTGCCTTCCACTCCTTCTTATAAGGCCCCCAGAGAGCTTCCTCTTTTGTGCGAGGAGTCGGAATGGTCGGGTTCTCGGTGAAGTTGAGGGAAGGGCAGTCAGTAATGTCCGGGAAGATGTGAGAGAGAAATTGGCAGACCGCGTGAAGGTCAAACAGCTCCTCATGCCTGTCCTCCAGAAGTGGACGGGGGAGAATACGAATGGAGGAGACATCACCCCCAGCAAGAGGAGGCGGGGTGACCGAACACCGGATGGAGAAGGCGGCTGGTCCCCAGGCGAGAGGCGGAGCCGGTCCCTTGGAACGAGTGCGACTAGAGACCGGAGACGAAGGCGGCTGCGGTGGGACCGGAGGGACTGGGCGCCTCTGATAGGAGACTGGTGAGCCGGGCTCGACGCGCGGGGAAGGCGGAGCAGGAGGAGGTGCCGCTGCGGAGGATACTGGGGAGGCCGGGTGAGACACGCCGGACGGAGAAGGCCCCGGAGAAGGGGCAGCGGCCGGAGGTGGGGCATCGAAGTCTGCCCAAACAAGCGTCGGGGGAGGTGGAGGAGGCTCGCCCGTCGTCGCAGAGTGGAATGGGCGTGTCTCATCGAAGACGACATCACGGCTGCGAATCAGCTGTCTGATGATTGGGTTGAGGAACAAGTAGTCTGGGGAGTCGGAGTTGTGCCCCAGGTACATGCAGGTCTGGGTTTTGGGACCAAGCTTGCCACCTTGCTTCCTGCGCGTGTGGGGGCTTAGCAACACATACGCGGTACACCCCCAGACGCGTAGACAGCGGGCGGAAGGCGTGACCCCAAGCCAGAGAGCGGTAGGTGTGGTGTCGGGCCGGTGGGGATGCGGATAAAGATTGTAGAGGAGTGCCGCATGGAAGAGGGCATATCCCCAGAGTGACCGTGGTGCGTTGGCGTGACTGAGGAGGCAGCGAGCGATCTGAACCAAGGTGTGGTTGCGGCTCTCTGCAATGCCATTCTGCTGCGGGCTTTCGGGGAGCGTGAAGGTTTGCCGAATCCCTTGGGCCGCACAGAAGGTATCGAGTTTGCCATTGCGAAATTCTCCCCCTCCATCAGAATGGAGGCACTTCAGGGGAGTACTGAAAGTGACTTGAGCCTGGCGCACCCACGCCATGATGACATCAGGTGCCTCCGCCTTGGTATGCAGGAGGTGCACAGAAACATACCGCGAGTGGTCATCGACTAGTGTAAGAAAGTACCGATGACCGCCTCGGGATGCGACTGGAGCTGGGCCCCAGACATCCATGTGCACTAGGTCCAGCGGAGCAGCTGCGACGGATGGGGAGGAAGGATGCGGCTGCTGCCTGAGCTTGCTCTTGGTGCAGTCGAGGCGGGTGGGTGCAGGTGAGTCTGTTGGTGGAGGAAGCGCCGACGGGAGGCCAAGAAGAAGTTTCTTGGAAGCGATGTCGGCAAGCGTACGGAAGTTGGGGTGACCCAAGCGATGGTGGTAGAGGATGGTTGGGTTGGCGAAGCTGCGACACGAACACAGAGTGGTGCTGGCAGCTTGCGCTTGGGAGAGGGCGGCGAGAGGTGCAGGTGAACGCAGCGTGCAGAGCCTGCTGCTGTTGAGTGTGAAGCGTGCTAGGAGCTTGTTGGACTTAGGGTCGAGGAGGTCACAGTGATCCGAGTGTGCTGGGAAGATCGTGGTGACGCCTGCCCGTTGGAGCTCGTGTTGGGCCACGAGATTGTGGCGTAGTGTGGGAACACACATGCCGGTCACACTGCCGGAAGGAAAAGCTGGGCACGGAGCTGTGGAGGAGCCCTTGGCGTGTGTTGTGAAACTGGAGTCTGCTCCAAGTAGACGGATTGGAGTCTCGTATGGCTTGAAGGAGTGTTCTTCCTTGAGAACCGTGTGAGTGGCCCCACTGTCGAGGGTGAACTCTATTGTGGCTGAGGTGCTTTGTGAGCCAGGATACTGCGAAATCGTCTCATTAATCATGGGAGTGCCAGGGAACAACATGTGGAGGCGCACATCAGCAGTGGGAGCTACAGCAGCCTGCACGGATTCCTGTGCTTTGACTTGATTGATCTTGCGAGGAGCATGATTGACCATCCAGCTTGACGGCTTCGAGGCGGTCCCATCGACGGCATACCAATTGTCATCCTTTTTCTTGAAGCAGGAGGCAAGGGCGTGGTTGGTGCCGCCACACACCTGGCCGGCACGAGGGCCTCCGCTATCTACAAGCCACCAAGTCTCACATCCTCACTCTTGGTGGTACCTCTCCAGTCAAGCTCGAGGGATACACAGACTCCTCATGGGCCGATGACCAGACTGACAGACGCTCCTCCCAAGGGTACTGCTTCACCTTTGGTAGCGGAGTCATCAGCTGGCGCTCCACTCGGTCCTCTGCAGTCTCCCTGTCGTCCTGCGAGGCCGAGCTCTACGCGGGCACAATGGCTGCTCAAGAGGCACGCTGGCTCTCCTTTCTCCTCGCTGAGTTAGGCTACCCCCAGCAGTCGCCCACCCTGTGGTGTGACAATCAGAGCACCATTCACTTCACCAAGGATCCTGTGTTCCACTCTCGCACCAAGCACATCGAACTTCGTCATTTCTTCATCCGAGATCTTGTTCAGAGTGACCAGCTGACGGTACGGTACATCGCCTCAGATTGCAACCTCGCCGACCTCTTTACCAAGGCTCTCGGCAAGGCTGACCACCATCGCCTTCTCCGTTCCATGGGGCTATGTGCTCGTTGACCATTCGTCAATTCTAAGTGCCGCCATCGGCATCAATATTTGAAGCTGTCTGACGGAATTCTGACTGTGCACAATTTCATCATTTTAGGCACATCTGAGCGTATTGTGGTTAGAACAAGTGGTATCAGAGCCCCTTGAAGCCATTTCGACCATGCATAGACCTGAGGAACGGGGTGGCAGAGTTGCTGGATGTTGGTGCATATTCATTTGCACGTCATCCTGTCGTCTGTTCGCATCATTTCGTTTGCATGTGTTTTGTGTGCTACGATGTTTTTATGGTTTGTTGGGTTTGCATGTCTTTGCATGTTCATCTTGTGCTTGTGCAGATGTGCTTGGATTGTGCATGACATCGAGCACATTCCAACGAGCCAAGAATTGTTGGAATCGGAGCACATATGAAGAAGTTACGAAGAAATGTTTGATGGATTTGTTACAACTCATTGGAAGTCCTTGTCAGCTGCTACACCAAAGTTGGAGAGCCCTATAACGAGGAGGGACCAGCATGTGTGGGACTTTTGTCCCCACCTTGCAGCTGCAGCATTTGGGGTTTGGAGGCCAACCTGGCACAGTGTGAATTTTGTCTTGCCAGGCTGGCTGAACCTGAGGATGGGGAGTCAAAACTTTGACTCTTGTCATGTTCTTGACCATGGGCCTCCAGGGTCCTTCCCTTTCATCCTTCCCTTCCTACCCCACCTTCCAACTGTGCTTCAATGCCTTTTCTATCATGCCTCTGATCTTGTAAGCTTCAATCATAGTGACTCTGAGGACTGTCAACTTCTCCTAGGGCAGATTACCCCCCAGTGCGCCAAACGCCATAGCTCGCTCGTTAAGCTACGGAATCAAGTGATTCAACTTTCAGTGGAAAGCTGACGCTGCCAGCGACAACATATCCGATTTTCAGATCGTTTCACCGATTGGAGTTTTGGATATAGCTATTCGAAGGTCGCAAGTTTTCTGGGCGTCATAACGAAGTGCTGCAGAAATTTCCAAGGAGCCATTGAATCATCTGCTTATAGCCTTCTCTGACCAACAAGTGGTATCAGAGCCTATTATCACGCATTTGGGACCTAAAATACGATGGGAGATAAGGAGGACTCTGGTGGAGGTGATACTTCAGTCCAAGGAGGCAGCTCAACCCAAGATTCTGGCATTGCAGCGCAAAGGGGAGCGCGTACAAGCCAGGGGTCACTGCTTAAGGAGGTGCTGAAGAACTTCACCATTGAGAAGTTCTCTGGAGATGGCTATGATGATTGGGCATGGAAGATGCAGCTCTACTTTCGACAAATTGGCCTCTTGAAGCTCATGATTGGAATGGAGCCAAGGCCAAAGGAAATGGCAGAGCAAGCGGACTGGGATGAACGTTCATCTGCTGGGTATTATCTACTGTCACAAAGCTTGGAGCTGAACCAGAGGCATCACATCATGCATCTGCTACCGGAAATTGATTGTGGGCCCAAGGCATGGGCAGTGCTCAAGGACCTGCACGCTCCAACATCGGTTGCCGCTTCTCTCATGCTGGATCGGGAGCTGTCCATGCTGCGGTTGAGCGAGAATGAACCTGTGCAGCCCGTACTGGACAAGATGAGGGAACTCTACGCGAAATTGGCGATTGCAGGCATCACGTACCCAGAGCAGACAAAGTGTCTCAAGATGCTCAGCCTGCTGCCGGAGTCTTGGCTGCAATTTATAAGCGGACTCAGCTTGCCACAAAACCAAAGTCAATGGACATTGGAGTGGATTCGCACCAAGATTCTGGAAGAAGATTTTCGTCGCTATACACTGCGCGGAGGTGATGACAGCACCAGCGGCTATGCCATGCAAGGGACATGGAGGGATCGAGGGCGTGGCAATCGCGGTCGCTCTTACCACAGCCAAGGTGGTCGCGGGACTTGGAACCAGCGGGGGCGTGGTGGCGCTGGTGCAAGAGGAAGAGGTGGTCACTCCAACAATGACAACAGTGAACCACGCTTGAGGGGAGAGTGCTGGTATTGCAAGGAAGAAGGGCATCCATGGTTTCGCTGCCCTACCAAGCCCGACTGGTGGACCCCTTGGAACCAATCGCAGAAGGGGAATGGAGGAAAGCAACCACATGGAGGTGCCAACATGGTAGCTGATCCTGCTGAAGAAACCTCCAAGGATGACAGAGGAATGGGAAATGAGGAGAGGAATGCTGGACAGTTCTACCATGTGTGTGACAAAGATGACAGTGGCACAGCTGTTGCAAGGGCTGGAGAGGAATTGCACCCGCTTGACATGTGGGTCATGGACTCTGGTGCTGCATGGACAATGACACCACGCAAGGACTTGCTGGATGCTGTGCGAGCGCCTCCAATCTCTGAAGTGCGCTCAGCATCCGGACATGTGTTGGTGCATATTCGTTTGCACGTCATCCTGTCGTCTGTTCGCATCATTTCGTTGCATGTGTTTTGTGTGCTACGTTGTTTGTATGGTTTGTTGGGTTTGCATGTCTTTGCATGTTCATCTTGTGCTTGTGCAGATGTGCTTGGATTGTGCATGACATCGAGCACATTCCAACGAGCCAAGAATTGTTGGAATCGGAGCACATATGAAGAAGTTACGAAGAAATGTTTGATGGATTTGTTACAACTCATTGGAAGTCCTTGTCAGCTGCTACACCAAAGCTGGAGAGCCCTATAACGAGGAGGGACCAGCATGTGTGGGACTTTTGTCCCCACCTTGCAGCTGCAGCATTTGGGGTTTGGAGGCCAACCTGGCACAGTGTGAAATTTGTCTTGCCAGGCTGGCTGAACCTGAGGATGGGGAGTCAAAACTTTGACTCTTGTCATGTTCTTGACCATGGGCCTCCAGGGTCCTTCCCTTTCATCCTTCACTTCCTACCCCACCTTCCAACTATGCTTCAATGCCTTTTCCATCATGTCTCTGAACTTGTAAGCTTCAATCATAGTGACTCTGAGGACTGTCAACTTCTCCTAGGGCAGATTACCCCCCAGTGCGCCAAACGCCATAGCTCACTCGTTTAGCTACGGAATCGAGTGATTCAACTTTCAGTGGAAAGCTGACACTGCCAGCTACAACATATCCGATTTTCAGATCGTTTCACCGATTGGAGTTTTTGATATAGCTATTCGAAGGTCGCGAGTTTTCTGGGCGTCATAACGAAGTGCTGCAGAAATTTCCAAGGAGCCATTGAATCATCTGCTTATAGCCTTCTCTAACCAACAAGTGGTATCAGAGCCTATTATCACGCATTTGGGACCTAAAATACGATGGGAGATAAAGAGGACTCTGGTGGAGGTGATACTTCAGTCCAAGGAGGCAGCTCAACCCAAGATTCTGGCATTGCAGCGCAAAGGGGAGCGCGTACAAGCCAGGGGTCACTGCTTAAGGAGGTGCTGAAGAACTTCACCATTGAGAAGTTCTCTGGAGATGGCTATGATGATTGGGCATGGAAGATGCAGCTCTACTTTCGACAAATTGGCCTCTTGAAGCTCATGATTGGAACGGAGCCAAGGCCAAAGGAAATGGCAGAGCAAGCGGACTGGGATGAACGTTCATCTGCTGGGTACTATCTACTGTCACAAAGCTTGGAGCTGAACCAGAGGCATCACATCATGCATCTGCTACCGGAAATTGATTGTGGGCCCAAGGCATGGGCAGTGCTCAAGGACCTGCACGCTCCGACATCGGTTGCCGCTTCTCTCATGCTGGATCGGGAGCTGTCCATGCTGCGGTTGAGCGAGAATGAAGCTGTGCAGCCCGTACTGGACAAGATGAGGGAACTCTACGCGAAATTGGCGATTGCAGGCATCACGTACCCAGAGCAGACAAAGTGTCTCAAGATGCTCAGCCTGCTGCCGGAGTCTTGGCTGCAATTTATAAGCGGACTCAGCTTGCCACAAAACCAAAGTCAATGGACATTGGAGTGGATTCGCACCAAGATTCTGGAAGAAGATTTTCGTCGCTATACACTGCGCGGAGGTGATGACAGCACCAGCGGCTATGCCATGCAAGGGACATGGAGGGATCGAGGGCGTGGCAATCGCGGTCGCTCTTACCACAGCCAAGGTGGTCGCGGGACTTGGAACCAGCGGGGGCGTGGTGGCGCTGGTGCAAGAGGAAGAGGTGGTCACTCCAACAATGACAACAGTGAACCACGCTTGAGGGGAGAGTGCTGGTATTGCAAGGAAGAAGGGCATCCATGGTTTCGCTGCCCTACCAAGCCCGACTGGTGGACCCCTTGGAACCAATCGGAGAAGGGGAATGGAGGAAAACAACCACATGGAGGTGCCAACATGGTAGCTGATCCTGCTGAAGAAACCTCCAAGGATGACAGAGGAATGCGAAATGAGGAGAGGAATGCTGGACAGTTCTACCATGTGTGTGACAAAGATGACAGTGGCACAGCTGTTGCAAGGGCTGGAGAGGAATTGCACCCGCTTGACATGTGGGTCATGGACTCTGGTGCTGCATGGACAATGACACCACGCAAGGACTTGCTGGATGCTGTGCGAGCGCCTCCAATCTCTGAAGTGCGCTCAGCATCCGGACATGCAGTGAAGGTCGCTGGAGTTGGTCGAGCTGCATTCAGAGCACCTGATGGTGGACTGGTTGTGCTGAAGGATGTGTTACTCGTACCGGGGCTGAAGGCCAACCTGATATCGCTGCGCAAGCTAGGCCAGGCCGGAGTCAGCACCACCACCAATGGATCCAAAACATTCAAGGGGCTGCGAGGAGATCGTGTGTTATGGGATTTACACGAAAGCAGAGATGTCTTCAGATCCATGTGGCAGATCCCTGCACTGATATGGGAATCAACAAAGAAGGAGTTGGGAGAAGTAAAGGCGGGTTCTGGAGTCCAGGGGGAGTGTAATGCAGTTAGTGCTGCAGGAGTGACGGTTTCTGCAAGGTCGGGGGAGACTGATTGGGAAACCGCACACAGGCGTCTAGGGCATGTGGCTATGCCATTGCTGCAGCAACTGCATAAGGAAGAAGCAGTAAAGGGGCTCAAGCTTTCTGGGCAACCAAATGCTACCAAGTGCGAGACGTGTCTGCTGAGCAAGTTCACACGGTTCCCCTTTCACGGCGTAGCTGGGAAAAGCAAGGCAGCACTGGAACTGGTGCACATGGACCTCGTAGGACCTTTTCCAGTCCGAGGAAGTAAGGGGGAAAGGTACTTCCTGACAATAGTTGATGACTGGAGTCGGCTGATGTGGGCATACCCGTTGAAGCAGAAGGATCATGCTGCCTCAACAATACGAGATGATTGGCTGCCGTTCGTCGAGCGACAATCTGGGCACCCATGCAAGAGCATCAGAACCGACCGAGGTGGAGAGTTTCTAGGAGGAGATCTGACTGCGTGGCTCAAGAAACAAGGCATTGAGCATCAGCTAACGACGTCCTATACCCCTCAGTCAAATGGCGTTGCTGAGAGGGCTAATAGGACCATCCTGGAAACTGCGCGAGCGCTGCTGATCGAATCAGGGCTGGGGAACTCCATGTGGCCTCATGCGGTGAGGCATGCTACAGTGGCAAGGAACCGCGTACTCACAAAGGTGGCTGATGATATGTGGGTGCCGCTGGAGAGGTGGCTTGGAAAGAAGCCTCCAGTGGACATGCTTCGAGTGTTCGGATGCATGGCAGTGGCGCATGTCCCTAAACCGTACAGGACAAAGCTTGGAGCATCTGCACTTTGGTGTGTGCACCTTGGGCTTGCGGCAGAGAGCAAGGGGTGGCTACTCTGGGAGCCCTCAAAGAATGTGCTGTTTGATAGTCGGGATGTCAAATTTGTGGAGAACATCATGTATGGCAAGTGGGAGAAGCAGCCGGAGGCAAGGGTCACCCAGCAGCTGGAAGAGATCACTATGCACTTCGATCTGTCCGAACCTGAGGACAGCGAAGTCACTGCGCCAACGGCAAGCGGTACTGATGAAGGAAGCAATGAGGATATTGCAGCTGATGCTGAAGTCAAGGATCCGGAGCAGCAGCAGCAAGAGGCTTCCAAAACACCAAGTCTGTCAAAGCGAAGGAAACAGATTGGTGGGGGGACAAAGGATTGGGTGAAGGTGAAAGAATGGGTAAATCCAACCATCTACCCTGCACGTACCAGAATGGCAATGAGAAAGCTGTTGAGCTCCACAAGTGGAGGAGCCACAACTGAGCAGCAGGAACAGGCTCAAGGCGAAGATGCAGTGCTGTTCTTGGGTGATGACCAAGAGTCAGATGACAAGGAGCCTGCATACTGCTTTTACGCACCAATACAACCTCCGAGCATGGATCATGCGCTAGCCGGGCCTCAACGGGGGAAGTGGCTCGTTTCAAGAGATGCAGAGTACAACAGCAAGATGGAGAATCACACATGGGACCTGGTGTACTTGCCAAATGGGAAGAAGGCAATACAGTGCAAGTGGCTGGCAAAAATCAAGACGGATGAGAAAGGAGAGCCATCAGTTTACAAGAGCAGGCTGGTGGCAAAGGGGTTTCAGCAGAAAGCGAAGGAAGATTACAAAGAAGTGTTTGCCCCAACTGCTAAGTCTCCAACGCTACGTGTGCTGCTGGCGGTAGCTGCTGTGCGCAAATGGAAGGTGAAGCAGATGGACATCGTAACCGCTTTTCTGTATGGCATTGTGGAAGAGGAGGTATACATGGTTCAACCACCTGGCTATGAGGATGGAACCGGTCGTGTCTGCAAACTTAACAAGGCCATCTATGGCTTGAAGCAGGCCCCGAGATGCTGGTACAACAGGCTGGCCAGTGCACTGGAAGGGATTGGATTCCGTGCGAGTGCATGCGACGAGAGCCTATTCCTGATGAGCGAGGGGGAGTCGCTTGTGCTTCTGCTGGTGTACGTGGATGACATCCTGCTCTTCAGCAGCAGTGACAAGGAGATCGATGGGGTGCAGCGGAAGCTCACAGAGCAGTTCAAGTGCAAGTCACTTAGAGAGGCAAGGTACTACCTGGGAATGCATATTGAGCGGGATACTGAACGTGGCTGGCTCAAACTGCATCAGGGACAGTACATCAACACCTTGGCTGAGAAGTACTCTCTGCAGGAAGAACGGGAAGTGGTCACACCTTTGCCTTCCGAGTTCAAACTCATAAAGGCAGCTGAAGGAGAAGGAGTTGAGAGTGAAGACCAGAGGCAATTCCAATCCATGGTCGGGAACCTACTCTACGCTGCTGTGCATACTCGGCCTGACATCAGCTTTGCTGTGGGACAGCTGGCTCGAGTAGTGCAAAATCCAACAGAAGAGCAGTGTGGTGCAGCGAAGAGAGTGGTGCGCTACCTCAAGTCATACCCTACAGTGGGAGTACAGTATTCAGCCTCTGCTCAACTCAGTCAAAAAAGAATTGAAGTCCTCAAAGAGAAGGGGGAGCAGCTCGGAGAAGGAAAGGTGTTCCTTTCCTGTTTTGCTGATGCCACGTGGGCTTCTGAGCATGAGGATTCATCATCAGTTGGTGGATACATCTGCATGGTGGGAGGTGGGCCTGTAAGTTGGAGGTCCAAGAAGCAGTCTGAGACGGCACTATCTTCAGTGGAATCTGAGTACATGGCGATGTTTCATGCGGCAAAAGAAATCATCTGGCTAAGGAGGCTCTTGAAGGAGATCGGCCATGAACAGACTTGTGCGACACCTCTGTTCAGTGATAGCAAGGGAGCCATTGCCATGGCACGCAATGCAGTTCTTCATGGGTTGAACAAGCACATGAGGATCATGTGGCATTGGCTGCGGAAGGAGGTGAAGCTTGGGACACTGGATCCGATCTACGTGAAAACTCAGCAACAGCCAGCCGACTTCCTTACCAAGCGGCTAGCTGAAGAGCCACACTGGCGCTGTGCGAGGATGGCGGGAATGTCCTTGAACTAGAGACGGCGAAACAAGCCGACAGTCTGAGGGGGAGTGTGTTGGTGCATATTCGTTTGCACGTCATCCTGTCGTCTGTTCGCATCATTTCGTTGCATGTGTTTTGTGTGCTACGTTGTTTGTATGGTTTGTTGGGTTTGCATGTCTTTGCATGTTCATCTTGTGCTTGTGCAGATGTGCTTGGATTGTGCATGACATCGAGCACATTCCAACGAGCCAAGAATTGTTGGAATCGGAGCACATATGAAGAAGTTACGAAGAAATGTTTGATGGATTTGTTACAACTCATTGGAAGTCCTTGTCAGCTGCTACACCAAAGCTGGAGAGCCCTATAACGAGGAGGGACCAGCATGTGTGGGACTTTTGTCCCCACCTTGCAGCTGCAGCATTTGGGGTTTGGAGGCCAACCTGGCACAGTGTGAAATTTGTCTTGCCAGGCTGGCTGAACCTGAGGATGGGGAGTCAAAACTTTGACTCTTGTCATGTTCTTGACCATGGGCCTCCAGGGTCCTTCCCTTTCATCCTTCACTTCCTACCCCACCTTCCAACTATGCTTCAATGCCTTTTCCATCATGTCTCTGAACTTGTAAGCTTCAATCATAGTGACTCTGAGGACTGTCAACTTCTCCTAGGGCAGATTACCCCCCAGTGCGCCAAACGCCATAGCTCACTCGTTTAGCTACGGAATCGAGTGATTCAACTTTCAGTGGAAAGCTGACACTGCCAGCTACAACATATCCGATTTTCAGATCGTTTCACCGATTGGAGTTTTTGATATAGCTATTCGAAGGTCGCGAGTTTTCTGGGCGTCATAACGAAGTGCTGCAGAAATTTCCAAGGAGCCATTGAATCATCTGCTTATAGCCTTCTCTAACCAACAACATGCAGTGAAGGTCGCTGGAGTTGGTCGAGCTGCATTCAGAGCACCTGATGGTGGACTGGTTGTGCTGAAGGACGTGTTACTCGTACCGGGGCTGAAGGCCAATCTGATATCGCTGCGCAAGCTAGGCCAGGCCGGAGTCAGCACCACCACCAATGGATCCAAAACATTCAAGGGGCTGCGAGGAGATCGTGTGTTATGGGATTTACACGAAAGCAGAGATGTCTTCAGATCCATGTGGCAGATCCCTGCACTGATATGGGAATCAACAAAGAAGGAGTTGGTAGAAGTAAAGGCGGGTTCTGGAGTCCAGGGGGAGTGTAATGCAGTTAGTGCTGCAGGAGTGACGGTTTCTGCAAGGTCGGGGGAGACTGATTGGGAAACCGCACACAGGCGTCTAGGGCATGTGGCTATGCCATTGCTGCAGCAACTGCATAAGGAAGAAGCAGTAAAGGGGCTCAAGCTTTCTGGGCAACCAAATGATACCAAGTGCGAGACATGTCTGCTGAGCAAGTTCACACGGTTCCCCTTTCACGGCGTAGCTGGGAAAAGCAAGGCAGCACTGGAACTGGTGCATATGGACCTCGTAGGACCTTTTCCATTCCGAGGAAGTAAGGGGGAAAGGTACTTCCTGACAATAGTTGATGACTGGAGTCGGCTGATGTGGGCATACCCGTTGAAGCAGAAGGATCATGCTGCCTCAACAATACGAGATGATTGGCTGCCGTTCGTCGAGCGACAATCTGGGCACCCATGCAAGAGCATCAGAACCGACCGAGGTGGAGAGTTTCTAGGAGGAGATCTGACTGCGTGGCTCAAGAAACAAGGCATTGAGCATCAGCTAACGACGTCCTATACCCCTCAGTCAAATGGCGTTGCTGAGAGGGCTAATAGGACCATCCTGGAAACAGCGCGAGCGCTGCTGATCGAATCAGGGCTGGGGAACTCCATGTGGCCTCATGCGGTGAGGCATGCTACAGTGGCAAGGAACCGCGTACTCACAAAGGTGGCTGATGATATGTGGGTGCCGCTGGAGAGGTGGCTTGGAAAGAAGCCTCCAGTGGACATGCTTCGAGTGTTCGGATGCATGGCAGTGGCGCATGTCCCTAAACCGTACAGGACAAAGCTTGGAGCATCTGCACTGTGGTGTGTGCACCTTGGGCTTGCGGCAGAGAGCAAGGGGTGGCTACTCTGGGAGCCCTCAAAGAATGTGCTGTTTGACAGTCGGGATGTCAAATTTGTGGAGAACATCATGTATGGCAAGTGGGAGAAGCAGCCGGAGGCAAGGGTCACCCAGCAGCTGGAAGAGATCACTATGCACTTCGATCTGTCCGAACCTGCGGACAGCGAAGTCACTGCGCCAACGGCAAGCGGTACTGATGAAGGAAGCAATGAGGATATTGCAGCTGATGCTGAAGTCAATGATCCGGAGCAGCAGCAGCAAGAGGCTTCCAAAACACCAAGTCTGCCAAAGCGAAGGAAACAGATTGGTGGGGGGACAAAGGATTGGGTGAAGGTAAAAGAATGGGTAAATCCAACCATCTACCCTGCACGTACCAGAATGGCAACGAGAAAGCTGTTGAGCTCCACAAGTGGAGGAGCCACAACTGAGCAGCAAGAACAGGCTCAAGGCGAAGATGCAGTGCTGTTCTTGGGTGATGACCAAGAGTCAGATGACGAGGAGCCTGCATACTGCTTTTACGCACCAATACAACCTCCGAGCATGGATCATGCGCTAGCCGGGCCTCAACGGGGGAAGTGGCTCGTTTCAAGAGATGCAGAGTACAACAGCCAGATGGAGAATCACACATGGGACCTGGTGTACTTGCCAAATGGGAAGAAGGCAATACAGTGCAAGTGGCTGGCAAAAATCAAGACGGATGAGAAAGGAGAGCCATCAGTTTACAAGAGCAGGCTGGTGGCAAAGGGGTTTCAGCAGAAAGAGAAGGAAGATTACAAAGAAGTGTTTGCCCCAACTGCTAAGTCTCCAACGCTATGTGTGCTGCTGGCGGTAGCTGCTGTGTGCAAATGGAAGGTGAAGCAGATGGACATCGTAACCGCTTTTCTGTACGGCATTGTGGAAGAGGAGGTGTACATGGTTCAACCACCTGGCTATGAGGATGGAACCGGTCGTGTCTGCAAACTTAACAAGGCCATCTATGGCTTGAAGCAGGCCCCGAGATGCTGGTACAACAGGCTGGCCAGTGCACTGGAAGGGATTGGATTCCGTGCGAGTGCATGCGACGAGAGCCTGTTCCTGATGGGAGAGGGGGAGTCACTTGTGCTTCTGCTGGTGTACGTGGATGACATCCTGCTCTTCAGCAGCAGTGACAAGGAGATCGATGGGGTGCAGCGGAAGCTCACAGAGCAGTTCAAGTGCAAGTCACTTGGAGAGGCAAGGTACTACCTGGGAATGCACATTGAGCGGGATACTGAACGTGGCTGGCTCAAACTGCATCAGGGACAGTACATCAACACCTTGGCTGAGAAGTACTCTCTGCAGGAAGAACGGGAAGTGGTCACACCTTTGCCTTCCGAGTTCAAACTCATAAAGGCAGCTGAAGGAGAAGGAGTTGAGAGTGAAGACCAGAGGCAATTCCAATCCATGGTCGGGAGCCTACTCTACGCTGCTGTGCATACTCGGCCTGACATCAGCTTTGCTGTGGGACAGCTGGCTCGAGTAGTGCAAAATCCAACAGAAGAGCAGTGTGGTGCAGCGGAGAGAGTGGTGCGCTACCTCAAGTCATACCCTACAGTGGGAGTACAGTATTCAGCCTCTGCTCAACTCAGTCAAAAAGGAATTGAAGTCGTCAAAGAGAAGGGGGAGCAGCTCGGAGAAGGAAAGGTGTTCCTTTCCTGTTTTGCTGATGCCACGTGGGCTTCTGAGCATGAGGATTCATCATCAGTTGGTGGATACATCTGCATGGTGGGAGGTGGGCCTGTAAGTTGGAGGTCCAAGAAGCAGTCTGAGACGGCACTATCTTCAGTGGAATCTGAGTACATGGCGATGTTTCATGCGGCAAAAGAAATCATCTGGCTAAGGAGGCTCTTGAAGGAGATCGGCCATGAACAGACTTGTGCGACACCTCTGTTCAGTGATAGCAAGGGAGCCATTGCCATGGCACGCAATGCAGTTCTTCATGGGTTGAACAAGCACATGAGGATCAAGTGGCATTGGCTGCGGAAGGAGGTGAAGCTTGGGACACTGGATCCGATCTACGTGAAAACTCAGCAACAGCCAGCCGACTTCCTTACCAAGCGGCTAGCTGAAGAGCCACACTGGCGCTGTGCGAGGATGGCGGGAATGTCCTTGAACTAGAGACGGCGAAACAAGCCGACAGTCTGAGGGGGAGTGTGTTGGTGCATATTCATTTGCACGTCATCCTGTCGTCTGTTCGCATCATTTCGTTTGCATGTGTTTTGTGTGCTACGTTGTTTGTATGGTTTGTTGGGTTTGCATGTCTTTGCATGTTCATCTTGTGCTTGTGCAGATGTGCTTGGATTGTGCATGACATCGAGCACATTCCAACGAGCCAAGAATTGTTGGAATCGGAGCACATATGAAGAAGTTACGAAGAAATGTTTGATGGATTTGTTACAACTCATTGGAAGTCCTTGTCAGCTGCTACACCAAAGTTGGAGAGCCCTATAACGAGGAGGGACCAGCATGTGTGGGACTTTTGTCCCCACCTTGCAGCTGCAGCATTTGGGGTTTGGAGGCCAACCTGGCACAGTGTGAATTTTGTCTTGCCAGGCTGGCTGAACCTGAGGATGGGGAGTCAAAACTTTGACTCTTGTCATGTTCTTGACCATGGGCCTCCAGGGTCCTTCCCTTTCATCCTTCCCTTCCTACCCCACCTTCCAACTGTGCTTCAATGCCTTTTCTATCATGCCTCTGATCTTGTAAGCTTCAATCATAGTGACTCTGAGGACTGTCAACTTCTCCTAGGGCAGATTACCCCCCAGTGCGCCAAACGCCATAGCTCGCTCGTTAAGCTACGGAATCGAGTGATTCAACTTTCAGTGGAAAGCTGACGCTGCCAGCGACAACATATCCGATTTTCAGATCGTTTCACCGATTGGAGTTTTGGATATAGCTATTCGAAGGTTGCAAGTTTTCTGGGCGTCATAACGAAGTGCTGCAGAAATTTCCAAGGAGCCATTGAATCATCTGCTTATAGCCTTCTCTGACCAACACTGGAGGCAGAGAAGACGCCCAAGCACAAGGTCAAAACCAAGATCAACCCATTGCTCTTGTGCAACCTAGTCTCGGCCCCTCTAGGGATGAGCCTAGAGTGTTTGGCCTTGACAAGTTCAACGGTGACAACTTTGCTGAGTGGTCCTTCAAGATGGAGAACATCTTTGACCACTATGATTTGCTGGAGGTGATGGAAGGAACGGAGAAGCGCCCCGAGAACGACCTGGAGAAGAGCCCGTGGGTGCGGAAGAGCGCACTAGGCTATCTTCAACTGGGGCAAGCGTTGGGGAGCAGCCAAATCCGCCACATCAAGCCTTTTCAGCATGAACCAGCAAAGGGACCAAAGGCATGGGCTGCTCTCAAGGGTGTACACGCTCCTGCAACAGCGGTCGTGGCTGTGGTCTTGGAGCGGCAAATGGCGGCACTTAGAATTGACGAAGACGAACAAGTGGAGGAAGGAGTGCAGAAATTCTTCGACTTGTTGACACGGCTCGAAGAAGCTGAGCTGAACTACAGTGACCTTCAAAAGAAGACCAAGCTGCTGGCCTTACTTCCAGACTCATGGTCCTCGCTCATCATCAACCAAAATCGAGATCTGCCCCGCCTCTCGCTCGAAGATGTGAAGCGGGAAAACTTGCAAGAAGATTTCTGCCGTCGTGAATTGGCGGGTCCCGATGGTGCCGGAGTTGCAAGCATGGGCCGTGGGCACGGCCATGGAAGGGGCAGAGGGCGAGGAGGTAGATTTGGAAGCAGCTACTTCAATGGAGGCCGTGGTAATGGAGGATATGGCAGCAACAACAACAACAATGGCTACGGGCGTGGGCGCGGTCGATTTGATGGCGAATGCCACTTTTGCCACAAGACCGGCCACATGTGGAGAGATTGCTTCAAACTGCCTAATGGTTGGACCCCTTCTCAAGGCCAAGAGGGCAGAGGAGCAAGGGGAGGAAGAGGCAGAGGTCATGGAGGCCGTGGTGGTCGTGGAAGCGAACCGGTAAGCATGAAAGGTGGAGACTACGAGACGGGCCCGAGTGAAGATCGATACCCGGGCCAATTCTTCTTTGTCTCCACGCAAGCGGCAGCAGCAGCGGGAGCTGTGGAAGGCTTTGAGGAGCCAGCTACTATGGGAGATGTCACCCTTAACTCTCTGGAATTTTGGGTGATCGACAGTTGCGCCACTTATAGCATGACACCCTCGTGCGGGCTTGCTCACCGAGCTCGAACCGTTGCCGGTCAAGCATGTTACATCGGCTTTGGGGCAGCGAGCAGAGGTGAAATGCATGGGCAAGGCCATGTTCAAGGGTGCTGATGGGAATATTTTGGGCCTCAAGAACGTGCTTTGGGTGCCCAACCCTAGCAGCCAGCCTGATTTCCGTGCGGCGTTTGCAAAAGGCCGGCATGGACACATCTTCCAAGGGATCCAAAACCTATACCGCGAGGCTTGGTGAGCGGAAGCTTTGGGACCTTCATAAGGATAGGGACATCTACAATGAGATGTTGCAAATCCCAGTGGTCCCTATGCCTAAGGGGAGGCAAGTGGCAGCAAGCGTCAGCACCAAGAGTGAAGCGGTTGGTGGCGGTGATCACGGAAAGCAAAGTGACACCAAGAGTGACTCAAAGGAATGCAATCTTGGAGAGACCAGCAAGGCGTGTGAACCCAAGGAGAATGGTGCAGCAGCCAAATGTGGTGGAAATGAGGAGGAGAAGCCTAAGATCAGCAAAGCAGAAGCGGCAAAGGAGAAAGGAGAGAGCTTGTGGGGCACAATTGCGAGTGCCGCTTCTCCAACCCGACTTCCGCTACGGGAGAGTGTGATTGGCTGACCTTGCATCGGCGAATGGGGCATGTGGCGTTGCCCATTTTGCAGCAGATTGTTAAGCAAGAGATGGTCAGTGGGATATGTATCAAGGGGGAGCCCAATGAGGTGCTTGGCTGTCTAACATGCACGCAAGCCAAGTTCACCTGCTATCCGTTCTATAGCTTGGAGACAACGGCGAAGGCACCACTCGATGAGGTGGTGATGGATGTGGTGGGCCCCTCGAAGCTTGGAGCTGCTGGAGCAGAGTACTTCCTCACCATTGTGGACGTCTACACTCGCATGACATGGGTGTATATGCTGCCCAAGAAGAGTGACGTAGCTGAAACGGTGAAGACCGATTGGTTGCCGATGGTGGAGCGGCAACAAGACCGGCTTGTGAAGGCGATTCGCACTGACCGTGAGGGAGAGTTCATGAGCAAGGACTTCTCAACTTGGCTGAAGAAGCAAGGCATAAGACACTCTCTTATCATGCCCTACTCTCCTGCAATGAACGGCATCGCCGAGCGTGCGAATCGGACACTCACGGAGACGGCTCGGGGACTTCTCATTGAAGCCGGTCTTCCCAATTACTTTTGGCCGGATGCGGTGCGGCATGCTTGTGTGGCCATGAACAGAGCCTTGAATCATGTGGGAGAAGACAAATTGGTGCCCTATGTGGAGTGGATTGGAAGGAAGCCAAAGGTGGATATGCTTCGGGTGTTCAGGTGCATGTGCATGGCACATGTGCCTAAGAAACTTCGGCACAACAAGCTTGATACCAAGGCAGCATGGGACGTGCACCTGGGCATGGCTCAAAACAGCAAGGGATGGCTTCTTTGGGACCCATTTACCAAGAAGTTCTCGGTGATCAGAGATTGCAACTTCATGGAGAACTTACCGTACAAGGAGTGGAAGGCGGAGAACCAAGGAAGATGTTAGAAATAGACTGCAAATACCACTTTTGTATTTGTACTTATATATCCTAGTTTAGGTTGTGAATGTTCTAGTGGGTTGGGGTGTACTCCCAAATCCCAACCTCACCCATTTGTGATCCCCCCAATCTCCAATTGCCCAATTGGAGATTCCGGAGATCCCAATGGGGATTCCCTCCAATTCCCCCTTCATCCATTCTCTCTCACCTTGCCATGTACTTATAGAGCCTTGGGCTCCTTACCTAATCAATCATTTTCAACTCTATTTCTTACATGGTATCAGAGCGACCTATCCGCACATGCGGATCAAGGTCCTAATA
>BQMB01001853.1:0-17694 GCA_027943415.1 Closterium sp. NIES-67
AGTTTTCGACTTTCAGGATCTCGCGGCTCATTTGCGCAGCTCCATGTGTGGACGTTGCATGGGCAGCAGGCCTTGAGGTCGCCAGATCATCATCAGCACCATCAGGGCGCCGAACATCAACATGCGGTATTCGCTGAACTCACGCATCATTTCCGGCAGCAGGATCATCACGATCGCCGCCAGGATCACGCCCAACTGCGAGCCCATGCCACCCAGTACCACGATGGCGAGAATGATCGCCGACTCGATAAAGGTAAACGACTCCGGCGTCACCAAGCCTTGGCGCGCGGCGAAGAAGCTGCCGGCGAAACCGGCGAACGCAGCACCCAGGGTGAACGCGGAGAGCTTGATGATGGTCGGGTTCAGGCCGAGGGCACGGCAGGCGATTTCATCTTCGCGCAGCGCTTCCCAGGCACGACCGATCGGCATGCGCAACAGGCGGTTGATCACGAACAGCGCGGCCAGAGCCAGCAGCAGGGCGACCAGGTAGAGGAACACCACTTTGCTCACCGGGTTTGTAGTCGATCCCGAAGTATTCGTGGAACGTCTGCAGGCCTTCGGCGGCGTTACGGTCGAACGTCAGCCCGAAGAACGTCGGCTTTGGGATGCTGCTGATGCCGTTGGGGCCGCCGGTGATGTCGGTGAGGTTACGCAGGAACAAGCGGATGATTTCACCGAAGCCCAGGGTCACGATGGCCAGGTAGTCACCGCGCAGGCGCAGCACCGGGAAGCCCAGCAGGAAGCCGAACGTCGCCGCCGCCATGCCCGCCAACGGCAGGCAGATCCAGAAGCTCCAGCCCAGATAGTGCGACAGCAGCGCATAGGTGTAAGCACCCACCGCGTAGAAGCCCACATAGCCCAGGTCGAGCAGACCAGCCAGGCCCACCACGATGTTCAGGCCCAGGCCCAGCAACACGTAGATCAGGATCAGGGTGGCGATGTCCACCGCGCCGCGCGAGCCGAAGAATGGCCAGATCAATGCGGCCACGATCAGGCCGACGATGATGTAGCGCTGGGTACGCGGCAAGGTTAGGAATTGACTGACCTTGGGCGATACCAGTGGGCCACGGTTGCCTTTGAACAAGGCGCCCACCTGCTGGGTGAACAGCACGCGCAGGAACATCAGCACCGAGCACAGGGCAATGATGGTCAGGGTCACGGGACCGGTGCCATGCACTTCCAGGTTGATGCCGACAATGCTCAGCTTGAGGCCGAGGACCGGGAACGCCACGGCCCATACCAACAGGGCGCTGAAAAACGCCGATTTAAGATATCTGCTCATACTTTCTCAACCTCCGGACGGCCCAGGATGCCGGTCGGACGGAACAACAACACCAGGACCAACAGGCCGAACGCCACGACGTCCTTGTACTGGTCGCCGAAGATATCGGCGCCAAACGCTTCGGCCACACCCAGCACCAACCCGCCGAGCATCGCGCCCCGGAATACTGCCGATGCCGCCCAATACCGCCGCAGTGAAGGCCTTGAGGCCCACCAGGAATCCGGCGTTGGGGTTGATCACGCCGTACTGCATGCTCAGCAGCACCGCCGCGACGGCAGCCAGCGCGGCACCGATCACGAAGGTCAGGGCGATGATGTTGTTGGTATTGATGCCCAACAGGTTGGCCATCTTGATGTCTTCGGCGCACGCCCGGCAGGCGCGCCCCAGACGGGAGCGAGAGATAAACACGGTCAGGCCCAGCATGGCCACCAGCGTGACCACGAAGACCAGAATCTGCATGTAGGAAATCAGGACTTCTTCCGCGCCGCCCGGGCCGAAGGAGATGCTCCCCGGGATCAGGTTGGGGATGGATTTATCCTTGGAGTCCTGGGACAGCAATACAGTGTTCTGCAGGAAAATCGACATGCCGATGGCGGAAATCAGCGGGATCAAACGGTTGCTGCCGCGCAAGGGGCGGTACGCGACGCGTTCGATACTGTAGCCATAGGCACTGGTTACGACGATCGATGCAATAAAGGCAGCGGTCATCAACAGCGGCAGGGAGTGGATACCCATCATGGCCAGCCCGGCAAGGGCGATGAAGGCCACGTAGGAACCAATCATGTACACCTCGCCATGGGCGAAGTTGATCATTCCAATGATGCCGTAAACCATTGTGTAGCCAATAGCTATCAAGGCATAGGTGCTGCCAATGGTCAGGCCATTAACCAGCTGTTGGAAAAAATGATAGATCTCAGGCATTACAGCGCTCCTAAAAACCCGATACGCATTTCACTGGTGGAGTCATGTTCCGGCCCCGTGCTGTGTTCTGTGAGCACATTTGCACGTTGCGTTTGCCAGCGAACCGCTGGTGACGGTTTTAAGATTTTCAGGTGAGCCAGCGCCCGGATCGCGGGTGACATGGCCCATAAACCTCGTAAAACAAAGCCCACTGCTTTCACAGTGGGCTTGTTGACCAGTAACGCCTGGCTTACTGAGGGGATACTTCGGTTTTAGGTTTGCCGAAGTGCCACTGGTAGACCACGAACTTGAAGTCCTTCAGGTCGCCGTTTTTGTCGAAGCTCAGGTCGCCGGTAGGCGTCTTGAAAGTGCCCGCGTGGATGGCTGCAGCCACTTTGGCGGTGTCTTCGCTCTCGGCGGCTTTGATGCCACCCGCGATGACTTCGATGGCCGAGTAGGCTGGGAACACGAACGGACCGGTTGGATCCTGCTTGTTCTTGGTGAACTCTTCCACGATGGCTTTGTTGGCAGGGTCGGTGTCGAAGGACTTCGGCAGGGTCACCAGCAGGCCTTCGGAAGCGTCCTGGGCGATCTGCGAGATGGAGTCGTTGCCGACGCCTTCCGGACCCATGAACTTGGCGTTCAGGCCTTTTTCCTTGGACTGGCGCAGGATCAGGCCCAGCTCTGGGTGGTAGCCGCCGTAGTAGACGAAGTCGACGTTGGCTTGCTTGAGCTTCTGGATGATCGAGGAGAAGTCTTTATCGCCAGCGTTCAGGCCTTCGAAGACGGCTACTTTTACGCCTTTCTTCTCGAGGGTCTGCTTGACGGCGGTGGCGATGCCTTCACCGTATTGCTGTTTGTCGTGCAGTACCGCAACGACTTTCGGTTTCACGTGGTCGGCGATGTAGTTACCGGCCGCAGGGCCCTGGGCGCTGTCCAGACCGATGGTGCGGAAGATCATCTTGTAGCCACGGGTGGTGATTTCCGGGCTGGTGGCTGCCGGGGTAATCATGATGACGCCTTCGTCTTCATAAATATCCGAGGCGGGTTGGGTGGAGCTGGAGCACAGGTGGCCGACTACGAATTTGACGCCGTCGTTGACCACTTTGTTGGCTACGGCCACGGCTTGCTTAGGATCGCAGGCGTCGTCGTATTCCTTGGCTTCGAGCATCTTGCCGTCGACACCGCCTTTGGCGTTGATATCGGCGATGGCCTGCTTGGCACCCATGAACTGCATGTCGCCGTACTGAGTCACAGGGCCGGTTTTAGGGCCGGCGATGCCGATCTTGATGGTGTCGGCTGCGAACGAATGGCCGGCAACCCCAGCCAGGACCATAGCGGCAAACAGTTTGGAAATCTGCTTAGTAGCCTTATTCATAGTGCTCCACTCTTACTGTTGTATTTTTTTATAGTTCTGGCGGCCTTGTGAGCTGCTGAACCGGATCGGATATCTCGGATATCCCCCGGCAACCGCCTGGCAACTGTACCGGTACAGTGTAGAGCGCCGGTTGATCGCTTGAAAAGCTGGCTGCCAGGGGCAAATCCGGGGGTGTCGCTTAAATGAAAGAAAAAGACAGAATTGCGGCGGGGGTGATACCTGTATCTCGCGCATTCCTTGGCTTTCCTGACACTTTTCAATCGTTGACGCATTTGCAACTGGGTTTTTCTGCCTGAAGCGTGACGTTATGATTGCGCCGATTTTTTCTTCAGGTGAACTCCCATGACGCAAGAACCTAGCACCCTCTATGCCAAGCTGCTCGGCGAAACCGCCGAAATCTCCTGGAAGGAGCTTGAACCGTTCTTTGCCAAGGGTGCCCTATTGTGGGTCGACCCCAGCCTGGATTTGATCGAAGCCGCAGAGGGAATGGCCGAGGACAATCGCGACAAAGTCGCTGCCTGGCTGGCCGCGGGCAGCCTCGGCGAAGTGTCTGCCCCGCGGGCATTGGACCTGGTGGAGCGTGATCCAAGCCTATGGGCGGTGGTGGTTTCTCCGTGGATTCTGATCCAGGAAAGGGCGTCGTAAGAAAATTCTGCACGAGAATGGTGCGTGATTTCTGCTCGAAGAAGTGTGTAGCGGAGTAACCGCTGGCGGCGTGATGGCATCTTGCCGTAGAGAAAGGTCACAGCCGAGGGTGACGTGCACGTCACGGGAACAGTTTCAGGGGGCTAGGAAGGCCTGGGCAATTGTTTCGAAGTATGCCAGTGAAATGAAGGCCTTCATTCAAAGCGCCATCGCGGACCCGCCGCGATGGCATCGCCTCACGTCAGCCGGTCTTGCCGGTATGGTTGTTCAACGAAATGACCTTGGTCTTCCCGATCCGATGACGGTAAATCTCACGCAGGTACTTGATCGCCTTTTTCACGCAATCCCGTGACAGGCGAATGTCATTGATCGACACGAACTTCTCTTTGTCGTTGATCAGCTCGCGGTACTTCTTCTCATACATCGGTTTGATCGCGTACCAGTTGGTATCGAGGATCTTCGCCGGGTTTTCAAACTCATTGAGCAACTCGTCGATACGGTCTTCGTCGAAATCCTCGTGGATGATGAAGTCCAGGATCGAGTTGTCCAGGGTGTCGTCGAAACGATACGGGTTGCGCGCAAAGCAGCGTTTGATAAACGCCACGATCAAGGTGAGGAAGTCGTCCGACAGGCACGGGCTCTTGGCGATCAAGGTGGTCAGTGACAGGTTGGCCGACGCGCCGATCACCAGGGCATAGCGCTTGAGCGTGGTGTTGGGGAACAGGCTGTTGAGGTGAGTCTTGAGCCGATTCAGGTCCATATAGGACAGCTTGTAGTCCTTGGGCAGCGAGACGATCGACACCACCGACGAGCAGTTCTTGAAGAAGTGCAGGTCGTGCAGCGCCGCCGCGTCATAGCCGGAGTTCTTGTATTGTTCCAGGGACGCCTTGTAACGCTTGGACTCGATCGGCAATAGGCTGATGCCTTCGATGGCCTGGGTGACTTTATTGAAGTGCGGCAAATCGATGGAGCGGAAGAACAGGTCGTCGATGTTCAGGCGCTGAGGTTCTTTTTCGAACACCTTGAACTTGTCATTCGACGGCGCCGGGGTTTCCGGGACCACGGATTCGGCGTAGGCAATCGCCACCGGGCCGGCCAGGCTCATAAACAGGTCGTTGGCATCCAGGCGAATGGTTTCGCCGATGTCGATACCGGCGCGGCGGAAATAGTTCTGGTCGTAGTCGGTGGTCACCGCCTGGGCCGTGAGGATGTTGAAAATCTGCTGGGAGATGTACTGGTTGGCGTGTTTCTCCATGGCATTGACATCAATGTTCTGGATATTGCCGTCGTCGCTCTCTTCGGCGTAACGCATGATGTCGTTGGAGATCAGCATCATGGCGTTCCACGGCCGGATACGGCCCTTCACGCTGGCTTCGCTGCTGTCTTCATTGGCGAAGTTGTACGAGAAGTCCCATTCTTCGGAAAGGTATTTGCACAGCAGGCGCCCGGCGTTGATGTGCAAGGCCTCGGACATTTCGCTGCGGTGGTCGGAAATATTCGGCAGTACGCAAATGCCGCTGGTGAAGATCGGCTCGAATACAAAGGCATGTCCGCTCTTGCTGTCGTGCTCGTCGGCGGGTTTGGTATCGAACGTTTTGTTCATGTACGAGTGTTGTTGAGCCAGGCCGAATTCGGACGCCATCCCCGAGCCGGTGCCGCCGCCGGCGCTGAAAATCGAAAAGTACAGGCGCGACTGGTTGGCTTTGATGCCGCAGGAGTCGATGAGGTACGAGTGGATCATCTTCCAGTCGGGGCTGGAGAAACGCTGGGTATCTTTGTTGAGGATGATCTTGGCCAGGTACTGGCCGAGGATCGGGGCGTTACCGGCGCCGCCGGCATGCACTTCCGACAGGTCCATGATTTTCATTTTGCTGTAATCGCGCAGGAAGCCGCTCTTTTCGTTTTTGCGCGAGAAGCGGATACGCCCGGCGATGTCTTTATCCAGGTCGCCCAGCATCACCAGCGGCTCCACCAGGAACACCGGTTTGCTGGCCTTGCCGCTGCCCAGCCGCAAGTTGTTGCGAATCCATTGGGCCGGGCTGTAACCCTTATCGATCGACTTGTCTTCAGTGCTGAACTCGTTCAGGTAAAACTTGCGCGCGTTGTACACCAGTTCTGCCACGTCCAGAGCGATGTTGGAACCGCAACGGCCCAGGCCGATCAGGCACACCGAGGGGAATTCCTGGTCGCTGTGCTGTTCGCCATCGCCTTCGGCGTGGGGTGGGCGCGGGAACACCATGTCGCGCAGGCCGTCGAGGTTATCGAGAATGCGGTCGGTGTTGGTTTCGGTGAAGTACAAATACTGCTGAGTGGCCAGCGCGGAGGGGGTGCTCAATGACTTTGAACCTGAGGTTTTTTCCGCAGGAGCTGTGAGCAACACGTCGGATACCACGTTGGCAGAGTTATTTTTAGAAGTCATTGTGCGCCATGTGCCTGGGCGGATGGCTGAAGTGCATCAAAAGGCCATCACGGAATGGGAGTTCGCGACTTTACAGTGCGTCGTTGTCCTGCGCCGTTGAGCTTGAGGCTGAAGCACTCAAGAAAACGCTGATGCGGACTCTGATGAATCGGCCGTTCGTCGGCGATCTTTAGGGAAATGATGGCGAAATGCCAAAGATTGATGATCAACGGATGGGCCTTACGATCGAACCGGCGCCGCTGCGGCTGGCCGAAGGCTCCTTCAAAAGTGCCGACTCCTTGCTGGCGGCGGCGCGCATCCGGTGGAGAGGGTTGCGCCGCTCAATGCCCTGAACCACGCCAATGATGTCGCTGACGGCCACCGCCGGACTTAACAGGTAGCCTTGGATGAAATCGCAGCCCAGGCCGTGCAGCAGTTCGAATTGGCTCTGGGTTTCCACGCCTTCGGTCACTACTTGGAGGTGAAGGGTATGGCCCATGCCAATGATCGCCTGGACGATCTCCATATCGGCGGTGGACTTGGGAATATCTTGGATAAACGAGCAATCGATCTTCAATGTGTTGAGCGGCAAGCGTTTGAGATAGGCGAGGGACGAATAGCCGGTGCCGAAATCATCAATCGCCAGCGACACGCCCAGTGAGCGAATTTGCCGCAGCAGCGCCAGAGTGCTACTGATATTGCCCATCAGCGCGTTCTCGGTCACTTCCAGCTCCAGTCGATTGGCGGCCAGGCCGCTGAAGCGCAGAGCGTCTTCGATTTCATCCGCCAGCTCATCCCGCTCCAGGTTCAGGGCTGAGCAGTTCACCGAGAGGGTCAAGTCGGTGTAGCCCCGGTCCGTGAGCAGGCTCAGGTCATGGCAGGCTTGGCGCAGCACCCAGTGGTCCAGGTCGGCGATCAAGCCGTTGTTTTCGGCAATCTCGATAAACCGATCGGGGGCTAGCAGCCCGTGCTGTGGATGCTGCCAGCGTACCAGGGCTTCCAGGCGACTGACTTTGCCCAGTTTCATGTCGAAGATCGGTTGGTAGAACAGCACCAATTGGGTTCCGGTACGCAGGGCACTGCGCAGTTCTTCTTCCAATTGCAATTCGAGGGTGGCGCGGGTCTTCAAGTTGGAACTGAAGAAATTCAGGCTGTTGCGCCCCGCATCTTTGGACTGATAAAGCGCCAGGTCGGCGGTTTTGAGCAGCTCTTCGCATGTCTGACCGTCATCGGGAAACAGGCTGATGCCGATGCTGGTGGTCATCACCATCCGACGGCCCGCCAGTTCCACTGGTTCTTTCATTTTCTGCATGATGCGTTGGGCCAGATGCCGCGCTTCATCGCGGTGGTGAATGCTGATGAGGATGCAGAACTCGTCGCCGCCGAACCGGGCGACCACGTCGGCATGGCTGCGTACCGAGCCTTTGATATGGCTGGCCAGCACTGTCAGGAGCTGGTCGCCGGCGTCATGGCCGAGGCTATCGTTGATACGCTTGAAATGATCGATATCGAGGAAGATCACCGCCATCATGCCGTGGTTAACGGTGTTTTCTGCAACTTTCTCCGCAAAGACCTGGTTGAACCCGCGACGATTGAGCAGGCTGGTCAGCGCATCGTAATGGGCCACCTGCTGCAAGGAGGCGCGAGCTTGGTCCAGTTCGCTGAGCAATGCGTTGACTCGGCGCAAATCGCGTTCCTTGTGCTGCAGCTTCTTGTCCGCCAGGGCCGCGCTGATGCTGCTGCTGATGACCAGCAGGGTGATGACAGCCACCGACAGACCCAATTGGATGGGATTGTTGTCCAGCCGTAGCGAAAGGTCTGCACCCGTTGGCACCACCAATTGCAGGGCTGCCATTCCGGTGAAATGCATGCTGATAATGCCCGCGCCCAGCACCAGGCTGGCGGCGTATTTGAGCAGTTGATGGAATATTCCGGCGCCGGTGCGCAGGTAACTCGACAGCAACAACGCCGCCAGGCTGGCGCCCATGGCAATGCCGATTGAGGCCAGCAGCAGCCATGAGTCGAAATACATTTGGGCCTGAGAACGCATGGCCGACATGCCGACGTAATGCATCAGGGCGATGCCGATGCCTATCCACACAGCTGCGAGCAGGTATTGATGCAGTCGCACCTTCGTATGGCTGAGGGTTTTCATTGCGAACAGCGAAGCGACGAGGGCGATCAACAGGGACGTGAAGGTTGTGAGCAGTTCGTAGTGAAACGCGATGGGAGCCTGGAAGGCCAGCATGCTGATGAAGTGAGTCGACCAGATGCCGCCGGCCAGGCAACCCGCACCAAGCCAGCGCCAGTGGCGGCGGGCGGTAGGGTTTTCGACATGGCCGACCCGTTCAGCCATATCCAGCGTGCCGAACCCCGCCGCGCAGGCGACCAAATAAGCCAGCAGCACCAGGAATGGGTTATGACTGCAGTTGAGTAATAAGTGCCCGTTCGCTGGAAGGTCGGTAAAAAAGTGCAGACCTAGCCATTCCATAGCATGTCCTGTCATAGGGTCACGTCACTGCCTACGGCGATGACCTATGAGGTCGAGTATAGAAGCCTCGCGGGATTTTCCATGGCTAATGGCACTTTGCTCTGGACCATTTCGGCATGCCGTTCATAGCGTTTGATGCTAAGCGCTGATGGGAAGCTCCACTTCGAACGGTGCTGGCAACGGCGCCAGGCCGAACGCAGCGCGCGCAGCATCGCAGTCGACGTTCTGCACGCCCTGGCTCCAAGACGATTCAAACTCGCGGCAGACGCTGGAGCGTTGTTCGTAGACCGTGCAACGGGTGCCTTCGCCCACCTGGCCCTCTAGGCTGCAGCAACGCGCGGGCTTTTGGTCGGTGCCGATCATCGCCACGCGGGTGGGGTTGATCTGTACCACCAGATCATCGGGCACCGTGCCCCCCGACGAGGCGCACTCGCCCCAGAAGAATGACACGCGAAAATAGGAACAGCAGGCACCGCAACTCAGACACGGACTGGCTTCGGACATGGGCGTCATCGATACGAAAAGTGGGATAGGGGCACTACAGGAAGGCTCGCCATTCTATCCACGCCATCGCCATTGGGAAGAGGGGGGCGCACATATATTTTGCGTACGCAAAGTCCCGCAGCGCCGGGTGAAATTACGTCCTATCAGCTTTACGAATCATTACAGACAACCACCGCCAGCGTGACTATGTTGCAGGAACCTGAGCAGGATGCAGCGGGCATCGCAGCTCTCATAACAATAAAAGAGACGGACCCATGCAGAACTCGACCCAAGCGGCGAATGCCTGGCGCATTCTGTTCCTGCTGTTCCTCGCCAACCTGTTCAATTTCTTTGATCGCACTATCCCGGCGATCATCATCGAACCCATTCGCATGGAATGGCACCTGAGCGACTTCCAGCTCGGCATCATCGGCACCGCCTTCACCATCGTCTATGCCATCGCCGGCCTGCCCCTGGGGCGTCTGGCCGATACCGGTTCGCGCAGCAAATTGATGGGCTGGGGCCTGTTTGCCTGGAGCGGGCTGACGGCGGTCAACGGCTTGGTAGGTAGTTTCTGGAGTTTTCTGCTGGTGCGCATGGGCATCGGCATCGGCGAAGCCAGCTACGCACCGGCCGCTAACTCGCTGATTGGCGACCTGTTCCCAGCGCACCGCCGCGCCCGCGCCATGGGGATATTCATGCTCGGTCTACCGTTGGGCCTGCTATTGGCGTTCTTTACCATCGGGGCGATGGTCAAGGCGTTCGACAGCTGGCGCGCGCCGTTCTTTATTGCCGCAGTGCCGGGGCTGATCCTGGCGGTGTTCATGTTCTATATCAAAGAGCCCAAGCGTGGCGCGGCCGAGACTGTGCAGGTGTCGCAGACGCGTGTCGACCGCCCGATCCGCCGTGTGCTGGCGGTGCCGACATTCCTGTGGCTGGTACTGGCCGGGCTGTGCTTCAACTTCGCGACTTACGCGTGCAATTCCTTTCTGGTGCCGATGTTGCAGCGCTATTTTCTGCTGCCGTTGCAAGACGCGGCGGTGGCCACTGGGGTTATCGTCGGTGTGACCGGCCTGGTCGGTCTGACCCTGGGCGGCTGGATCGCCGATAAGATTCACCAGCGGATTGCCAATGGTCGGCTGTTGTTCGCCGCCTGCAGTTTGATTATTTCCACCGTCACTACCGCCTGGGCCCTGCATGCCGGGCGCATTGAAATCGGCGTGTTTATCGCGCTGTTCAGCGTTGGCTGGTTGTTTGCGTACAACTTCTACACCTGTGTCTACACCGCGATTCAAGACGTGGTGGAACCGCGCCTGCGGGCTACGGCGATGGCGCTGTTTTTTGCTGGGTTGTACCTGCTGGGCGGCGGCATGGGGCCGATTGTGGTGGGCGGTTTGTCCGACTACTTTGCCCATTCGGCGATGTATGCGGACGGGGCGCAACAGATGACGGAAGCCTACAAGGCCGTGGGGTTGCACGACGCCATGTACCTGATTCCGGTGGCGCTGTTGTTGACGATGCTGTTTCTGTTCCAGGCCTCGCGCAGTTTTGTGCGGGATGCCAAGCGGATGAAGGAGGGGTTAAGTGCGGTTGAAGTGCCGGCTGTTGCCGCGACCGCTTGAGACTGAGGTGATGCCATCGGGGGCAAGCCCCCTCCCACAGTTGACCGAGTTGTCATGTCGATCACAGATCAATGTGGGAGGGGGCTTGCCCCCGATAAGGTCACCAGGGCAGGAGAGTCATCAACCCGCCACCAGCACCCGAATCGCTTCCAGACGCAGCGCAGCTTTGTCGAGCATGGCCAGGCCTTGCTCGCGCTGCTGGCGCAGGGCAACCAGTTCGCTGTCGCGTACGGTCGGGTTGACCGCTTGCAAGGCGGTCAGGCGCGCCAGTTCTTCATCGGTATCCGCCGCCAGGCGACGTTTGGCTTCGGCCACGCGTTCGGCATGGCGCGGGGTGATCTTCTCTTCACCGGCGTTGATGCGCGGGGTGAGTTGATCACGCTGGGCCTGTACGAACTTGTTGGCGCTGGCCCGTGGCACGCTTTCCAATTGATCGTTGAGGGTTTCGAACGACACTCGACCGGCCAGGTCGTTGCCATTGGTGTCCAGCAGGCAGCGCAGGGCCGCCGGCGGCAGGTAGCGACCCAGTTGCAGCGAACGCGGCGCCACCACCTCACTGACATACAGCAGTTCAAGCAGTACGGTGCCGGGTTTGAGCGCCTTGTTCTTGATCAGCGCCACGGCGGTGTTGCCCATGGAACCGGACAGCACCAGGTCCATGCCGCCCTGCACCATCGGGTGTTCCCAGGTGATGAACTGCATGTCTTCGCGCGACAGCGCCTGGTCGCGATCGTAGGTGATGGTCACGCCTTCGTCGTCGCCCAAGGGGAAACTGGCGTCGAGCATCTTTTCGCTGGGCTTGAGGATCAGTGCATTTTCCGAATGATCTTCGCTGTCGATACCGAACGCATCGAACAGGGTTTCCATATAGATCGGCAGTGCGAACTGATCGTCCTGCTCCAGGATGGCTTCCACCAGCGCATCGCCTTCACCTGCACCGCCGGAGTTGAGTTCCAGCAGGCGGTCGCGACCGGTGTGCAGTTCCTCTTCCAGACGCTCGCGCTCGGCACGGGCCTCGTCGATCAGCGCTTGCCACTCGCCATCGTCGGCGTTTTCCAGCAGCGGCAGCAGGCGCGGGCCGAACTGATGCTGCAAGGCGTTGCCGGTCGGGCAGGTGTTGAGGAAGGCGTTCAGCGCCTCGTGGTACCACTGGAACAGCCGCTCCTGCGGGCTGGTTTCCAGGTACGGCACATGCAGTTCGATCACATGTTTCTGACCGATCCGGTCCAGACGGCCGATCCGCTGCTCCAGCAGGTCCGGGTGGGACGGCAGATCGAACAGCACCAGGTGGTGGGCGAACTGGAAGTTGCGGCCTTCACTGCCGATTTCCGAACAAATCAACACCTGGGCGCCGAATTCCTCATCGGCGAAGTAGGCGGCGGCGCGGTCACGCTCAAGAATGTTCATGCCTTCATGGAACACCGTGGCCGGAATACCGGAACGCACGCGTAGGGCGTCCTCCAGGTCCATGGCGGTTTCAGCGTGGGCGCAGATCACCAGGACCTTGGTGCGCTTGAGCATTTTCAACTGGTCGATCAGCCACTCGACCCGTGGGTCGAAACGCCACCAGCGGTTTTCTTCGTCGATATCCGGCTGCGACTGGAAGCTGACTTCCGGGTACAACTCGGCGTGCTCGCCCAGGGGCAGTTCGAGGTATTCGTCCGGGTTCGGCAGCGGGTAGGCGTGCAGCTTGCGCTCCGGGAACCCCTGCACCGCGGCGCGGGTGTTGCGGAACAGCACGCGGCCGGTGCCGTGGCGGTCCAGCAGCTCACGCACCAGACGGGCGCTGGCATCGGTGTCGCCATCGTTGACGGCGGTGAGCAGCGCTTCGCCTTCGTTGCCGAGGAAGCCGTGGATGGTCTGGTGTGCGGCCGGCGACAGACGACCCTTGTCCAGCAGTTCCTGCACGGCTTCGGCCACCGGGCGATAGTTTTCGCTCTCGGCACGGAAGGCTTGAAGGTCATGGAAGCGGTTCGGGTCAAGCAGGCGCAGGCGCGCGAAGTGGCTGTCCTGGCCCAGTTGCTCCGGGGTTGCGGTCAGCAGCAGCACGCCGGGAATGACCTCGGCCAGTTGCTCGACCAGCGCGTATTCCGGGCTGACCTTGTCTTCATGCCACACCAGGTGATGGGCTTCGTCGACCACCAGCAGGTCCCAGCCGGCGGCGAATAGCGCGTCCTGGGCTTTCTCGTCGTCCACCAGCCATTCCAGGGCCACCAGCGCGAGCTGGGTGTCTTCGAATGGGTTGGTGGCATCGCTTTCGATAAAACGTTCTTCGTCGAACAGCGCAACCTGCAGGTTGAAGCGGCGGCGCATTTCCACCAGCCATTGGTGCTGGAGGTTTTCCGGAACCAGGATCAGCACGCGATTGGCGCGGCCCGACAGCAGCTGGCGATGGATCACCAGGCCGGCTTCGATGGTTTTGCCCAAGCCCACTTCGTCGGCCAGCAATACCCGCGGCGCGATACGGTCAGCGACTTCACGGGCGATATGCAGTTGGTGCGCGATAGGTTGCGCACGTACGCCGCCCAGGCCCCATAGCGAAGATTGCAGTTGGCGGCTGGTGTGTTCCAGGGTGTGGTAGCGCAGCGAGAACCAGGCCAGCGGGTCGATCTGCCCGGCGAACAACCGGTCGCTGGCCAGGCGGAACTGAATGAAATTGGAGAGTTGGGTTTCCGGCAGGGTGACCTGCTCGTTCTGCCCATTGAGGCCGTGATACACCAGCAGACCGTCGACGTCGTCGACTTCCTGCACGGTCATTTTCCAGCCTTCGAAATGGGTGATGGAGTCGCCCGGCGAGAACCGCACACGGGTCAGAGGCGCATTCCGTAGCGCATACTGGCGGGTGTCGCCAGTGGCCGGATAGAGCACGGTCAACAAGCGGCCGTCCTGTGCCAGAACGGTGCCTAACCCCAGCTCTGCTTCGCTGTCACTAATCCAGCGTTGCCCCGGTTGATACTGCTGCGCCATGCTGCCTGACTCCCGCCGTGAAAAAGCCGACTATCTTAACGGAACAAGGTCCACCGCCCAAGGACTCTGACAAAAACTACGCCGTTTGCATGCTGCCTTGGGCGCTGAATCGACGGGTGGCGGGCACTTGCGAGTGTCGACTGGGTCACAGCTTCAAACCGTGGCGCTCAAGTCGCTCCGCACTACGCCGACAGCCTGAGATCAGGAGATGAAAACTTATGCTGCCACCCATGTTGCCCGTCAGCGTTGTGCCGGTCACGTCACAACTCGATCCGGTGCGCCAGAAGCCGGATATCCCGCCCGTGGTGCCCGTGCAACAAGGCTCCAACGAAAGCACGATCGATCTGAAAAAGGGCGATGCGGAACAATCCACTTTTCTGCTGCGCGAGGAACAACGTCGTCAGCAGGAGCAGCAGAAGCGTCGGCGCGAGGCGGATGAAGATCCCGAGCAGCACCTGGCCATCCCCGGCGATCTGCTCAACGCCGATAATACTGTGCCGGTAGTGCCGCTGATTGAGGACGCGCCCCGCCAGGGCCTGTGGGTGGACGTCGAAGTCTAGCGACGCAACGCCCGCAGGGCGTTTAGCAGGGCATCGATATCGTCATCGTCATCGTCGCTGAGCGGGCAGACGCAGATGCGCGCAATGCTGGACAGGCCCCGTGCCTGCATGTCCCACGGCTGTAGGCCACGCCGTTGGCGCCAATGTTGATGCCCAGCAAGCCCAACCGCCGTTTGAGTTCGAACCCATCTCAGTCGTCGAGCGTGAAGGCGATCAAGCCCGATTGATGCTCGCCCAAGTCAACTTCCGTGCGTGCCACGGCTTCGAACGCTCGCAGGGCCGGCAACGGCGGAAGGTCTTTGTGCAGTGCCACCTGAATGCACCTCGAACGGTTGGGCAGATGCGCCGATCTTGGTCGATGGCCTGCCTTTTGTCGTTCGCTGATTTGCCGTGGGGCGGGGTTGGCCGCATTATTGGGGCATTCCCGCCACCACAAAAGCCAAGCCATGAGTGATGAACCCAAGCTGATCGACCTGAATGCCGAACGCGCCAAGCGGGTGCATGACCTTAACGAGAAACGTCTGAATGAAGTTCGCCAGGCATTCGAACAGGCCATGCCCCTTGGAAAAGCCAAGAAGAAACCAAAAAACAAACCTAAAAAGCGTTGAAATGACCTGCATCTATTGATGCAGGTCAGTTATTTCCCTCCTTTACGCCCCGTTGCGGGCGACATTGATCCCCGTCAATTTCCAATGTGCCTTCTCCATTAACTTAGCCCCATCGCAACAGGGCAAGCACAGGAGGCCGGTCATGTTTATCGATAATGTGGTGTTTGCCGGAGTGCTGACGGTCAGCCTCATGGTGTTGTTCTTTGTAGGGTTTGGAATTTTTATCTGGAAAGACGCGCATAAGCGTAAAAAACCTTAAGTCTTTCCGGGTTACATGAGCACGCAAGGCATTTTGGGCGACTTCGGTCGCCCTTTTTTTTGCCTGTTATTTATGCCTGGCATTAATGCGCAGCCATAAAAAAAGGTGCGGTCCTCCTGCGAGGCCGCACCTTCTTTATTCAGCGCAGGGCGATCAGCTACCCAGCGCCTTGGACGCCAGCCAGAACAACCCGGCCGACAACGCCACCGTCGCCGGCAAGGTCAGCACCCAGGCCATCAGGATGGTCTTGACCGTGCCGCCTTGCAGGCCGCTTTTGTTGGCAACCATGGTGCCGGCAACGCCGGACGACAGCACATGGGTAGTCGACACCGGCAGGCTAAAGATGTTGGCCAGGCCAATCATGCTCGCCGTGGTGATCTGCGCCGACATGCCTTGGGCGTAGGTCATGCCTTGCTTGCCGATCTTCTCGCCGATGGTCAGCACTACGCGCTTCCAACCAACCATGGTGCCCAGGCCCAGGGCCAGTGCAACGGCCAGGATCACCCAGAACGGTGCGTACTCGGTGGTGGCGGTCAGGTCTTTGCGCAGCTTGTCGAGGTCGGATTTCTCACGGGCATCCAGGCCTGGCAGCTTGCCGACTTTCTTCGCGGTGTCGTCCAGGCAAAGCAGGTAGCGACGCACTTCGATACGTTGATCGGCGCTCAGCGAATGGTAGTCGGACACACCTTTCAAGGTGTTGACCAACGCGTTGATGGTCGGCTCGGTCTGTTGCGGGTTGCACTGGAACTTGCCCGGCAGGTCGTCCTTCATGCTTTTGCCCAGGGCCAGGAACTCGCCGAGGGTTTCGTTATTGCGCTGATAGAACTGACTCAAATGCACGGTGGCGTCGCGGGTGCGTTCGATCTGGTAAGTGGTGCTGCCCAGGTCGAGTACGAACTGCGCCGGCACGATACCGATCAGCACCAGCATGATCAGGCCGATACCCTTCTGGCCATCGTTGGAACCGTGCACGAAGCTTACGGCCATGGCCGAGATCACCAGTACCAGACGGTTCCAGAACGGCGGATGCTTCTTGTCGTCGAGCTTGCGGCGCTGGTCCGGCGTCTTGTGCATCTTCGACAGCGGGCGCCACCACTTCAGGCCGATGAGCACCAGGGCCGCGACCAGGAACCCGGCCATCGGCGAGAACACCAGGGAGGCACCGATATCGATCGCTTTCTGCCAGTTCACACCGTCAGCCAGGGGGATATCGTTGATCAGTGCGTTGGCCAGGCCGACACCGAGGATCGAGCCGATCAAGGTGTGGGAACTGGAAGCAGGGATGCCGAAATACCAAGTGCCGAGGTTCCAGGTGATCGCCGCCGCCAATAATGAGAAGACCATGGCCAGACCATGGCCGGTATTCACATTGATCAGCAGCTCCACCGGCAGCAGATGCACGATGGCGTAAGCGACACCCACACCGCCGAGCAACACGCCGAGGAAGTTGAACACCCCAGAGAAGAACACGGCCAGGTGTGGCGGCATGGCTTTGGTATAGATGACTGTGGCCACCGCGTTAGCGGTGTCATGAAAGCCATTGATGAACTCGAAGGCGAGGACAAAGGCCAGGGCGAGCAACAGGCTCACTAGAACCCACGCATCCAGTCCGCTGAATAAATCGATCATGAAGGTTTTCTGACCCGGTCGTAAGGGGGCGCGATTATGCCAGAAAACCTCGGTAATCGATGCACTAGCTGCTCATCGGTAACATTCATCAATGAAAAAATACCCAGGGACGGCGTGTATCCCAAGGATTCCGGGGCTTTGGCAAGTGTTTGATTTATAAAGCAGAGGGCGTGCGAGGAGGGGGAATGTCACCAAAATGTCATGTCGGAAACATTTGTATGAAATTTTACTGTGAGTGGTGAGATGCCAAGAAGCCGGCTGCTAGCCATACGCCAGCAGCCAATGCCACACCCAGGCTGTAACCGAATCGCTTATGGCTCTTCGGCCTTGAGTTCCTGTTCTATCTTTTGGATTTCCTGGGCAAACGCCTGATCCAGCAGGCTGGCGCGCTTGCGCCACGGTTTGCGCTCAGGTTCAGGCTGGGCGGCGTAGGTGGTGACTTCCCCGCCGTAAACGTCCTTGTAACGTTGTT
>BQMB01001854.1:0-2500 GCA_027943415.1 Closterium sp. NIES-67
CAGGATCCCATCCCTCGGTTATTTGACCCCCCGCCGGTTCATTGACCCCAAGGGCGGATTTGAACCGGCCCATGGTTTCATCCGACCCAAGAGCCCATTCCCCCTCTGTAATTCGACCCCCAGCCGGTTCATTCGACCCCAAGGGCGGATTTGAACCGGCCATGGGTTCATCCAATTCAAGAGCCCATCCCCGCTCGGCCATTCTGACCCCCCAGCCGGTTCATTTGACCCCAAGGGCGGATTTGAACCGGCCCATGGGCTCATCCAACCCTTGGGCCCATCCCCCTCGGTTTTTTTACCCCCCACCCGGTCCATTGGACCCCAAGGGCGGATTTGAACCGGCCCATGGTTTCATCCGACCCTTGGGCCATCCCCCCTTGGTTTCTTTGCCCCTAGGGCGGATCGGAACCGGCCCATGGGTTCATCCAACCCTAGTGCCCACAGGCTTCCCGTGTAATCGAATTCCAACCGGGCAAAAAGGGCTCCAGGGCGGGTGTGATCCCTTTCAAGGCACGACAACACCCTAGAGCCGACAAGCCCTTCCGGTGTAGTCGATTTCCAACCGGGAAAAAAAGGGCTCCAGGGCGGGTGTGAGCCCTTTCGAGGCACGACACCGCCCTAGAGCCCACAAGCCCTTCCGGTGCAGTCGATTTCCAACCGGGCAAAAAGGGCTCTAGGGCGGGTGTGAGCCCTTTCGAGGCACGACACCGCCCTAGAGCCCACAAGCCCTTCCGGTGCAGTCGATTTCCAACCGGGCAAAAAGGGCTCTAGGGCGGGTGTGAGCCCTTTCGAGGCACGACACCGCCCTAGAGCCCACAAGCCCTTCCGGTGTAGTCGATTTCCAACCGGGCAAAAAGGGCTCCAGGGCGGGTGGGAGCCCTTTCGAGGCACGACACCGCCCTAGAGCCCACAAGCCCTTCCGGTGTAGTCGATTTCCAACCGGGCAAAAAGGGCTCCAGGGCGGGTGTGAGCCCTTTCGAGGCACGACACCGCCCTAGAGCCCACAAGCCCTTCCGGTGTAGTCGATTTCCAACCGGGCAAAAAGGGCTCTAGGGCGGGTGCGAGCCCTTTCGAGGCACGGCACCGCCCTAGAGCCCACAAGCCCTTCCGGTGTAGTCGATTTCCAACCGGGCAAAAAGGGCTCTAGGGCGGGTGCGAGCCCTTTCGAGGCACCACACCACCCTAGAGCCAACGAGCATCCGGATATGACCGGATGGATCGGATGCCTTTTTTTCCCCCAGGGCACCGCACAACCCAGTACAAGGCAAGGCGAGCACCCAAGGGGCAAGCCCATCGGGTTCGCCCGATCGAACCCATCCGGATCCATCGATCGAACCCGTCCGGATCCGACCATCGAACCCATCCGGGTCGACTGACCGAACCCATCCGGATCCATCGATCCAACCCATCCGGATCGAACCAACGAAACCATCCGGATCCATCGATCGACCCCATCCGGATCGATGGGTCGAACCCATCCGAATCCAGCCCCATCCGGAACCGAATCGATCGACCGGACCCCATCCGGACCCGGGCCGATCGTCCGGACCCATCCGAATCCAGCCCCATCCGGATCCGGGTCGATCGACCGGGCCCCATTCGGACCCGAATCGATCGACCGGACCCATCCGAATCCAGCCCCATCCGGATCCGATTTCGATCGACCGGGCCCCATCCGGATCCGAATCGATCGACCGGACCCCATCCGGACCCAAATCGATCGACCGGACCCATCCGAATCCAGCCCCATTCGGATCCGAATCGATGGACCGGGCCCCATCCGGACCCCAATCGATCGACCGGACCCATGCGGGTCGATCGATCGAACCCATCCGAATCCGACCGCATCCGGATCCGAATCGATCGATCGGACCCCATCCGGACCCGGGCCGATCGTCCGGACCCATCCAAATCCAGCCCCATCCGGATCCGGATGGATCGACCGGGCCCCATTCGGACCCAAATCGACCGACCGGACCCATCCGAATCCAGCCCCATCCGGATCCGATTTCGATCGACCGGGCCCCATCCGGACCCCCATCGATCGACCGGACCCCATCCGGACCCGAATCGATCGACCGGACCCATCCGAATCCAGCCCCATCCGGATCCGATTTCGATCGACCGGGCCCCATCCGGATCCGAATCGATCGACCGGACCCCATCCGGACCCAAATCGATCGACCGGACCCATCCGAATCCAGCCCCATTCGGATCCGAATCGATGGACCGGGCCCCATCCGGACCCCAATCGATCGACCGGACCCATGCGGGTCGATCGATCGAACCCATCCGAATCCGACCGCATCCGGATCCGAATCGATCGATCGGACCCCATCCGGACCCGGGCCGATCGTCCGGACCCATCCAAATCCAGCCCCATCCGGATCCGGATGGATCGACCGGGCCCCATTCGGACCCAAATCGACCGACCGGACCCATCCGAATCCAGCCCCATCCGGATCCGATTTCGATCGACCGGGCCCCATCCGGACCCCCA
>BQMB01001854.1:12500-23672 GCA_027943415.1 Closterium sp. NIES-67
CCGCCCCCTCCGCTGGGGCCTGTGCGCACCAACCCTCCGAAGAGAGTCCATGCGCACGTCTCACGGGACGCTCCCCCCCGGATCACAGAGTGCCGCCCTCCGTGGCCCGGGCCGGTGCCTCATAGGACCTCATGACAAGCTCGACTTCATACCTAGGTAATCCGCCTTGCTTGTGGTTTGAGGGCCAGTTCTCCTCTCCCCGAATTATTACTACGGAAAGGCCTCGGATTACCTTGGCTTACCGACTTTTCAAGCAACCGTCCTACCCAAAGATTAGTGAGAAGAGGTGAAAAGCCACTTCCCCCAAACCTTCTTAGGCTAACCACCTGGATTACGTTGGCTTACCGTCGTTTGGCGCAACCGAGTGACCCTTGCAAAGGTTCGGGGAGAGGTGGAGCACCCCTTCCCCCGGATTTTCTTAGGCCAACCACCCGGATTACGCTGGCTTACCGTCGTTTGGAGCAATCGATTCCCAGATGCCAGGGGTTGGGGAGAGGTGGAGCACCCCTCCCGCCCAGTATTCTTAGGCCAATGACCTGGATTACGTTGGCTTACCGTCGTTTGGGGCAATCGATTTCCCCGTGGCAAGGGTTGGGGAGAGGTAGAGCACTCCTCCCCTCCGTTGTTCTTAGGCCAGTGACCCGGATTACGTTGGCTTACCGTCGTTTGGGGCAATCTATGCCCACATGCCAAGGGTTGGGGAAAGATAGAGCACCCCTCCCCTCCGGTGTTCTTAGGCCAATGACCCGGATTACGTTGGGTTACCGTCATTTGAGGCAACCGTATGACCCATGCCAGGGGTCGGGGAGAGGTAGAGCACCCCTCCCCTGCAGTATTCTTAGGAAAACCACCTCGATTACGTTGGCTTACCGTCGTTTGGGGCAATCGGTTCCACCATGCCAGGGGTTGGGGAGAGGTAAGGAGCCCCTCCCCTCCGGCATTCTTAGGCCAATGACCTGGATTACGTTGGCTTACCGTCGTTTGGGGCAACCGGATGCCCCGAGCCAAGGGTTGGGGAGAGGTGGAGCACCCCTCCCCTCCTGTATTCTTAGGCCAATGACCCCGATTACGTTGGGTTACCATCGTTTGGGGCAATCGGATGGCCCATGCCAAGGGTTGGGGAGAGGTGGAGCACCCCTCCCCCCCCCCGTATTCTTAGGCCAATGACCTGGATTACGTTGGCTTACCGTCGTTTGGGGCAACCGGATGCCCCGAGCCAAGGGTTGGGGAGAGGTGGAGCACCCCTCCCCTCCTGTATTCTTAGGCCAATGACCCCGATTACGTTGGGTTACCATCGTTTGGGGCAATCGGATGGCCCATGCCAAGGGTTGGGGAGAGGTGGAGCACCCCTCCCCCCCCCCGTATTCTTAGGCCAATGACCTGGATTACGTTGGGTTACCGTCGTTTGGGGCAATCGGATGGCCCATGCCAAGGGTTGGGGAGAGGTGGAGCACCCCTCCCCCCCCCCGTATTCTTAGGCCAATGACCTGGATTACGTTGGGTTACCGTCGTTTGGGGCAATCCGATGGCCCGTGCCAAGGGTTGGGGAGAGGTGGAGCACCCCTCCCCCCCCCCGTATTCTTAGGCCAATGACCTGGATTACGTTGGGTTACCGTCGTTTGGGGCAATCGGATGGCTTGTGCCAAGGGTTGGGGAGAGGTAGAGCACCCCTTCCCCCCCGTATTCTTAGGCCAATGACCTGGATTACGTTGGGTTACCGTCGTTTGGGGCAATCCGATGGCCCGTGCCAAGGGTTGGGGAGAGGTAGAGCACCCCTTCCCTCCTGTATTCCTAGGCCAATGACCTGGATTACGTTGGGTTACCGTCGTTTGGGGCAATCAAGTCCCCGGAACCCAAGTGATGGAATCCATCCGGATCGGACCCCGGATGGGTTTGATCGAACCCATTCGGATGGAACCCATCCGGATCCGGATCTGGATCGATCGAACCCATCCGGATCCGGATCGATCGAACCCATCCGGATCCGAGTCGATCGAACCCATTCGGATAGAACCCATCCCTATCGAGCCCATCCGGATCCGAGTCGATCGAACCCATTCGGATCGAACCCACCCGGGTCCGGATCGATCGAATCCGTCCGGATCCGGATCAAATGAACCCTTTCGGACCCAAGCCCATCCGGATCCGGATCGATCGAACCCATCCGGATCCGAGCCGATCGAACCCATCCGGATCCGAGTCGATCGAACCCATCCGGATCCGGATCGATCGAACCCATCCGGATCCGGTTCGATCGAACCCATTCGGATGGAATCGATCCGGATCCGAGTCGATCGAACCAATCCGGATCCGAGTCGATCGAACCCATTCGGATCGAACCCATCCGGATCCGAGTCGATCGAACCCATTCGGATCGAACCCATCCTTATCGAACCCATCCGGATCCGGATCGAACCCATCCGGATCCGGTTCGATCGAACCGATTCGGATGGAATCGATCCGGATCCGAGTCGGTCGAACCCATTTGGATCGAACCCACCCGGGTGCGGATCGATCGAACCCATCCGGATCCGGTTCGATCGAACCCATTCGGATGGAATCGATCCGGATCCGAGTCGATCGAACCAATCCGGATCCGAGTCGATCGAACCCATTCGTATCGAACCCATCCGGATCCGAGTCGATCGAACCCATCCTTATCGAACCCATCCGGATCCGGATCGATCGAACCCATCCGGATCCGGTTCGATCGAACCGATTCGGATGGAATCGATCCGGATCCGAGTCGATCGAACCCATTTGGATCGAACCCATCCGGATCCGGATTCACCGGCCCCATTCGTATCGAACCCATTCGGGTCCGGATCGATCGAACCATCAAGGTCAAAGCCTAGGCAGGGTATTCCTATGCCAATGGCCTGCATTGCGTTGGGTTACGATTGTTTGGGGCAATCAAGAACCGAAACCCAAGTGATGGGGAGTGGTAGAATGCCCCATCCCTAGAGTATTCCTAGGCCTATGACCTGGATTACGTTGGGTTACCGTCGTTTGGGGCAATCCGAAAACACATGGCCGAATGATGGGGAGAGGAAAAATACCACTTCCCTAGGGTATTCCTAGGCCTATGACCTGGATTACGTTGGGTTACCGTCGTTTGGGGCAATCCGAAAACACATGGCCGAATGATGGGGAGAGGAAAAATACCACTTCCCTAGGGTATTCCTAGGCCTATGACCTGGATTACGTTGGGTTACCGTCGTTTGGGGCAATCCGAAAAAATATGGCCGAATGATGGGGAGAGGAAAAATGCCACTTCCCTAGGGTATTCCTAGGCCTATGACCTGGATTACGTTGGGTTACCGTCGTTTGGGGCAATCGGATGGCCCATGCCAAGGGTTGGGGAGAGGTGGAGCACCCCTCCCCCCCCCCGTATTCTTAGGCCAATGACCTGGATTACGTTGGGTTACCGTCGTTTGGGGCAATCCGATGGCCCGTGCCAAGGGTTGGGGAGAGGTGGAGCACCCCTCCCCCCCCCCGTATTCTTAGGCCAATGACCTGGATTACGTTGGGTTACCGTCGTTTGGGGCAATCGGATGGCTTGTGCCAAGGGTTGGGGAGAGGTAGAGCACCCCTTCCCCCCCGTATTCTTAGGCCAATGACCTGGATTACGTTGGGTTACCGTCGTTTGGGGCAATCCGATGGCCCGTGCCAAGGGTTGGGGAGAGGTAGAGCACCCCTTCCCTCCTGTATTCCTAGGCCAATGACCTGGATTACGTTGGGTTACCGTCGTTTGGGGCAATCAAGTCCCCGGAACCCAAGTGATGGAATCCATCCGGATCGGACCCCGGATGGGTTTGATCGAACCCATTCGGATGGAACCCATCCGGATCCGGATCTGGATCGATCGAACCCATTCGGATCCGAGTCGATCGAACCCATCCTTATCGAGCCGATCCGGATCCGGATCGATCGAACCCGTGTGGATCAAACCCATCCGGATCCGGATCAATTGAACCCATCCGGATCCGGATCGATCGAACCCATCCGGATCCGAGTCGATCGAACCCATTCGGATAGAACCCATCCCTATCGAGCCCATCCGGATCCGAGTCGATCGAACCCATTCGGATCGAACCCACCCGGGTCCGGATCGATCGAATCCGTCCGGATCCGGATCAAATGAACCCTTTCGGACCCAAGCCCATCCGGATCCGGATCGATCGAACCCATCCGGATCCGAGCCGATCGAACCCATCCGGATCCGAGTCGATCGAACCCATCCGGATCCGGATCGATCGAACCCATCCGGATCCGGTTCGATCGAACCCATTCGGATGGAATCGATCCGGATCCGAGTCGATCGAACCAATCCGGATCCGAGTCGATCGAACCCATTCGGATCGAACCCATCCGGATCCGAGTCGATCGAACCCATTCGGATCGAACCCATCCTTATCGAACCCATCCGGATCCGGATCGAACCCATCCGGATCCGGTTCGATCGAACCGATTCGGATGGAATCGATCCGGATCCGAGTCGGTCGAACCCATTTGGATCGAACCCACCCGGGTGCGGATCGATCGAACCCATCCGGATCCGGTTCGATCGAACCCATTCGGATGGAATCGATCCGGATCCGAGTCGATCGAACCAATCCGGATCCGAGTCGATCGAACCCATTCGTATCGAACCCATCCGGATCCGAGTCGATCGAACCCATCCTTATCGAACCCATCCGGATCCGGATCGATCGAACCCATCCGGATCCGGTTCGATCGAACCGATTCGGATGGAATCGATCCGGATCCGAGTCGATCGAACCCATTTGGATCGAACCCATCCGGATCCGGATTCACCGGCCCCATTCGTATCGAACCCATTCGGGTCCGGATCGATCGAACCATCAAGGTCAAAGCCTAGGCAGGGTATTCCTATGCCAATGGCCTGCATTGCGTTGGGTTACGATTGTTTGGGGCAATCAAGAACCGAAACCCAAGTGATGGGGAGTGGTAGAATGCCCCATCCCTAGAGTATTCCTAGGCCTATGACCTGGATTACGTTGGGTTACCGTCGTTTGGGGCAATCCGAAAACACATGGCCGAATGATGGGGAGAGGAAAAATACCACTTCCCTAGGGTATTCCTAGGCCTATGACCTGGATTACGTTGGGTTACCGTCGTTTGGGGCAATCCGAAAACACATGGCCGAATGATGGGGAGAGGAAAAATACCACTTCCCTAGGGTATTCCTAGGCCTATGACCTGGATTACGTTGGGTTACCGTCGTTTGGGGCAATCCGAAAAAATATGGCCGAATGATGGGGAGAGGAAAAATGCCACTTCCCTAGGGTATTCCTAGGCCTATGACCTGGATTACGTTGGGTTACCGTCGTTTGGGGCAATCCGAAAACACATGGCCGAATGATGGGGAGAGGAAAAATACCACTTCCCTAGGGTATTCCTAGGCCTATGGCCTGGATTACGTTGGGTTACCGTCGTTTGGGGCAATCCGAAAACATATGGCCAAATGATGGGGAGAGGAAAAATACCACTTCCCTAGGGTATTCCTAGGCCTATGACCTGGATTATGTTGGGTTACCGTCGTTTGGGGCAATCCGAAAACACATGGCCGAATGATGGGGAGAGGAAAAATACCCCTTTGCTGGGGTATTAATAGGCCTATGGCATGGATTACGTTGGGTTGCCATCGTTTGGGGCAACCTGTTTATGCGTTCATGGGATGCCAAGATTGACCCTTGGGACCCCCCAGCCGGGTCATTTGATCCCAAGGGCGGATTTGAACCGGCCCATGGGTTCATCCAATTCAAGAGCCCATCCCCGCTCGGCCATTCTGACCCCCCCAGCCGGTTCATTTGACCCCAAGGGCGGATTTGAACCGGCCCATGGGCTCATCCAACCCTTGGGCCCATCCCCCCTCGGTTTTTTTACCCCCCACCCGGTCCATTGGACCCCTAGGGCGGATCTGAACCGGCCCATGGGCTCATCCAACCCAAGATCCCATCCCCCCTCGGTTATTTGACCCCCCAGCCGGTCCATTGGACCCCAGGGGCGGATTTGAACCGGCCCATGGGTTCATCCAACCCAGGAGGATCCCATCCCCCCTCGGTTATTTGACCCCCCACCCGGTTCATTCGACCCCAAGGGCGGATTTGAACCGGCCCATGGGTTCATCCAATTCAAGAGCCCATCCCCCCTCGGTTTCTTTTACCCCCCAGCCGGTTCATTTGACCCCAAGGGCGGATTAGAACCGGCCCATGGGTTCATCCATCCCTTGGGACCACCCCCCCTCGGTTTTTTTTTACCCCCCGCCCGGTCCATTGGACCCCAGGGGCGGGTTTGAACCGGCCCATGGGTTCATCCAACCCAGGATCCCATCCCCCCTCGGTTATTTGACCCCCCCGCCGGTTCATTTGACCCCAAGGGCGGATTTGAACCGGCCCATGGTTTCATCCGACCCAAGAGCCCATTCCCCCTCTGTAATTCGACCCCCCAGCCGGTTCATTCGACCCCAAGGGCGGATTTGAACCGGCCCATGGGTTCATCCAATTCAAGAGCCCATCCCCGCTCGGCCATTCTGACCCCCCCAGCCGGTTCATTTGACCCCAAGGGCGGATTTGAACCGGCCCATGGGCTCATCCAACCCTTGGGCCCATCCCCCCTCGGTTTTTTTACCCCCCACCCGGTCCATTGGACCCCTAGGGCGGATTTGAACCGGCCCATGGGCTCATCCAACCCAAGATCCCATCCCCCCTCGGTTATTTGACCCCCCAGCCGGTCCATTGGACCCCAGGGGCGGATTTGAACCGGCCCATGGGTTCATCCAACCCAGGAGGATCCCATCCCCCCTCGGTTATTTGACCCCCCACCCGGTTCATTCGACCCCAAGGGCGGATTTGAACCGGCCCATGGGTTCATCCAATTCAAGAGCCCATCCCCCCTCGGTTTCTTTTACCCCCCAGCCGGTTCATTTGACCCCAAGGGCGGATTAGAACCGGCCCATGGGTTCATCCATCCCTTGGGACCACCCCCCCTCGGTTTTTTTTTACCCCCCGCCCGGTCCATTGGACCCCAGGGGCGGGTTTGAACCGGCCCATGGGTTCATCCAACCCAGGATCCCATCCCCCCTCGGTTATTTGACCCCCCCGCCGGTTCATTTGACCCCAAGGGCGGATTTGAACCGGCCCATGGTTTCATCCGACCCAAGAGCCCATTCCCCCTCTGTAATTCGACCCCCCAGCCGGTTCATTCGACCCCAAGGGCGGATTTGAACCGGCCCATGGGTTCATCCAATTCAAGAGCCCATCCCCGCTCGGCCATTCTGACCCCCCCAGCCGGTTCATTTGACCCCAAGGGCGGATTTGAACCGGCCCATGGGCTCATCCAACCCTTGGGCCCATCCCCCCTCGGTTTTTTTACCCCCCACCCGGTCCATTGGACACCTAGGGCGGATCTGAACCGGCCCATGGGCTCATCCAACCCAAGATCCCATCCCCCCTCGGTTATTTGACCCCCCAGCCGGTCCATTGGACCCCAGGGGCGGATTTGAACCGGCCCATGGGTTCATCCAACCCAGGAGGATCCCATCCCCCCTCGGTTATTTGACCCCCCACCCGGTTCATTCGACCCCAAGGGCGGATTTGAACCGGCCCATGGGTTCATCCAATTCAAGAGCCCATCCCCCCTCGGTTTCTTTTACCCCCCAGCCGGTTCATTTGACCCCAAGGGCGGATTAGAACCGGCCCATGGGTTCATCCATCCCTTGGGACCACCCCCCCTCGGTTTTTTTTTACCCCCCGCCCGGTCCATTGGACCCCAGGGGCGGGTTTGAACCGGCCCATGGGTTCATCCAACCCAGGATCCCATCCCCCCTCGGTTATTTGACCCCCCCGCCGGTTCATTTGACCCCAAGGGCGGATTTGAACCGGCCCATGGTTTCATCCGACCCAAGAGCCCATTCCCCCTCTGTAATTCGACCCCCCAGCCGGTTCATTCGACCCCAAGGGCGGATTTGAACCGGCCCATGGGTTCATCCAATTCAAGAGCCCATCCCCGCTCGGCCATTCTGACCCCCCCAGCCGGTTCATTTGACCCCAAGGGCGGATTTGAACCGGCCCATGGGCTCATCCAACCCTTGGGCCCATCCCCCCTCGGTTTTTTTACCCCCCACCCGGTCCATTGGACCCCTAGGGCGGATTTGAACCGGCCCATGGGCTCATCCAACCCAAGATCCCATCCCCCCTCGGTTATTTGACCCCCCAGCCGGTCCATTGGACCCCAGGGGCGGATTTGAACCGGCCCATGGGTTCATCCAACCCAGGAGGATCCCATCCCCCCTCGGTTATTTGACCCCCACCCGGTTCATTCGACCCCAAGGGCGGATTTGAACCGGCCCATGGGTTCATCCAATTCAAGAGCCCATCCCCCCTCGGTTTCTTTTACCCCCCAGCCGGTTCATTTGACCCCAAGGGCGGATTAGAACCGGCCCATGGGTTCATCCATCCCTTGGGACCACCCCCCCTCGGTTTTTTTTTACCCCCCGCCCGGTCCATTGGACCCCAGGGGCGGGTTTGAACCGGCCCATGGGTTCATCCAACCCAGGATCCCATCCCCCCTCGGTTATTTGACCCCCCCGCCGGTTCATTTGACCCCAAGGGCGGATTTGAACCGGCCCATGGTTTCATCCGACCCAAGAGCCCATTCCCCCTCCGTAATTCGACCCCCCAGCCGGTTCATTCGACCCCAAGGGCGGATTTGAACCGGCCCATGGGTTCATCCAATTCAAGAGCCCATCCCCGCTCGGCCATTCTGACCCCCCCAGCCGGTTCATTTGACCCCAAGGGCGGATTTGAACCGGCCCATGGGCTCATCCAACCCTTGGGCCCATCCCCCCTCGGTTTTTTTACCCCCCACCCGGTCCATTGGACCCCTAGGGCGGATTTGAACCGGCCCATGGGCTCATCCAACCCAAGATCCCATCCCCCCTCGGTTATTTGACCCCCCAGCCGGTCCATTGGACCCCAGGGGCGGATTTGAACCGGCCCATGGGTTCATCCAACCCAGGAGGATCCCATCCCCCCTCGGTTATTTGACCCCCCACCCGGTTCATTCGACCCCAAGGGCGGATTTGAACCGGCCCATGGGTTCATCCAATTCAAGAGCCCATCCCCCCTCGGTTTCTTTTACCCCCCAGCCGGTTCATTTGACCCCAAGGGCGGATTTGAACCGGCCCATGGGTTCATCCATCCCTTGGGACCACCCCCCCTCGGTTTTTTTTTACCCCCCGCCCGGTCCATTGGACCCCAGGGGCGGGTTTGAACCGGCCCATGGGTTCATCCAACCCAGGATCCCATCCCCCCTCGGTTATTTGACCCCCCCGCCGGTTCATTTGACCCCAAGGGCGGATTTGAACCGGCCCATGGTTTCATCCGACCCAAGAGCCCATTCCCCCTCCGTAATTCGACCCCCAGCCGGTTCATTCGACCCCAAGGGCGGATTTGAACCGGCCCATGGGTTCATCCAATTCAAGAGCCCATCCCCGCTCGGCCATTCTGACCCCCCCAGCCGGTTCATTTGACCCCAAGGGCGGATTTGAACCGGCCCATGGGCTCATCCAACCCTTGGGCCCATCCCCCCTCGGTTTTTTTACCCCCCACCCGGTCCATTGGACCCCTAGGGCGGATTTGAACCGGCCCATGGGCTCATCCAACCCAAGATCCCATCCCCCCTCGGTTATTTGACCCCCCAGCCGGTCCATTGGACCCCAGGGGCGGATTTGAACCGGCCCATGGGTTCATCCAACCCAGGAGGATCCCATCCCCCCTCGGTTATTTGACCCCCCACCCGGTTCATTCGACCCCAAGGGCGGATTTGAACCGGCCCATGGGTTCATCCAATTCAAGAGCCCATCCCCCCTCGGTTTCTTTTACCCCCCAGCCGGTTCATTTGACCCCAAGGGCGGATTAGAACCGGCCCATGGGTTCATCCATCCCTTGGGACCACCCCCCTCGGTTTTTTTTTACCCCCCGCCCGGTCCATTGGACCCCAGGGGCGGGTTTGAACCGGCCCATGGGTTCATCCAACCCAGGATCCCATCCCCCCTCGGTTATTTGACCCCCCGCCGGTTCATTTGACCCCAAGGGCGGATTTGAACCGGCCCATGGTTTCATCCGACCCAAGAGCCCATTCCCCCTCCGTAATTCGACCCCCAGCCGGTTCATTCGACCCCAAGGGCGGATTTGAACCGGCCCATGGGTTCATCCAATTCAAGAGCCCATCCCCGCTCGGCCATTCTGACCCCCCCAGCCGGTTCATTTGACCCCAAGGGCGGATTTGAACCGGCCCATGGGCTCATCCAACCCTTGGGCCCATCCCCCCTCGGTTTTTTTACCCCCCACCCGGTCCATTGGACCCCTAGGGCGGATTTGAACCGGCCCATGGGCTCATCCAACCCAAGATCCCATCCCCCCTCGGTTATTTGACCCCCCAGCCGGTCCATTGGACCCCAGGGGCGGATTTGAACCGGCCCATGGGTTCATCCAACCCAGGAGGATCCCATCCCCCCTCGGTTATTTGACCCCCCACCCGGTTCATTCGACCCCAAGGGCGGATTTGAACCGGCCCATGGGTTCATCCAATTCAAGAGCCCATCCCCCCTCGGTTTCTTTTACCCCCAGCCGGTTCATTTGACCCAAGGGCGGATTAGAACCGGCCCATGGGTTCATCCATCCCTTGGGACCACCCCCCCTCGGTTTTTTTTTACCCCCCGCCCGGTCCATTGGACCCCAGGGGCGGGTTTGAACCGGCCCATGGGTTCATCCAACCCAGGATCCCATCCCCCCTCGGTTATTTGCCCCCCCCGCCGGTTCATTTGACCCCAAGGGCGGATTTGAACCGGCCCATGGTTTCATCCGACCCAAGAGCCCATTCCCCCTCGTAATTCGACCCCCCAGCCGGTTCATTCGACCCCAAGGGCGGATTTGAACCGGCCCATGGGTTCATCCAATTCAAGAGCCCATCCCCGCTCGGCCCATTCTGACCCCCCCAGCCGGTTCATTTGACCCCAAGGGCGGATTTGAACCGGCCATGGGCTCATCCAACCCTTGGGCCATCCCCCTCGGTTTTTTTACCCCCCACCCGGTCCATTGGACCCCTAGGGCGGATTTGAACCGGCCCATGGGCTCAATCCAACCC
>BQMB01001855.1:0-40854 GCA_027943415.1 Closterium sp. NIES-67
CAGGAGTTGTTGTCGATGGATTCGGCTTCACGGGTTGCTTCAATTGCTGCGACTGCTGCTGTCCACCTCTTTTTCTATCAGCTTCAAGCTTGTTGCAAAATTTTATACTGTGTCCATCCTTTTTGCAGTAGTGGCAGAAGTATTTATTGACGCGTTTCGTAGGCGTTGAATAAAAGCTGATGTTGACTGCTCCTTTCTTGTTACGTGCTGTTTGCAGGTCAATATCTTGTTGCTCTGCTTGAAGGATGGAGCAGATTTCTGCTTCCGAAAGATTGGGTTGAAGACGAAGAAGAGATCGACACTGCCGCCATTCTGCTCCAAGACCGGCAAGAAGGACTGTTACAAACATGTCCTTTGGGAAGTATCCGCCACACTTTTCCAATTGGTCACGAAGTGTTCGAGCCCTGTTGACATAATCCGAAACGTTCTCGTTGCCCTGCATCTGTACAGTTGTCAGTTGTGAGAGAATTTTACTCACTGAAATTGTATCCTGTGCCATGGATAATCCCTTCAAATGCTTCAACGCAGATTCTGGTGGAGTCAAACTGGTGTGAAGAGAGCGTATACCAAGCTGCTCTTTCAGCGACAATTGCGGATAAGGACGGTGTACGCGCTGAGTGAAGCATGAAGAAAACTCTGTTGTTCCATCTGTGTTCCCATAACAGGATACGAATAATCGCCACTGAAGAACGGCCACAATCCAGTGGATTTCGTGAGGAGCTCGAACTCAAAACTCCAGCCGTAGAAGTCAGCGCCATTAAAAGGTACAGTTGTCTTGATCTGTGTATTGCTTAAAATATTCGGTGCTTGAAAGACAGAACCAGTGAGAGAAGTCTGCTGCTGCTACAGAAACTGCTGTTGCGGTTGCTGTTGTTGCTGTTGATGTTGTTGTTGTTGTTGTTGCTGAAACTGTTCTTGCGCTTGCTGCTGTTGTTGAAGAAATTGAAATTGTTGATGTTGAGCGGGTGTAAACGCAAACGAAGAACTGGAGCTTGGAGCGGCTGCAGCTCTTGCATAGCTGGAGCCATAAATGCTCGTTCCACTAAAGGCCGCTGATATTGATGCTGCTACTTGTTGCTGTTGTGTTGCAGGTGCAGAGGACGAAGTCCCCAGTGGATGCTCAGTAGGCAAACCTTGTTGCTGTTACGGCATCCCAATTGAAGAATAAGCAGGTGGAAAGTTTCCAGCTGCAGAGTTCCCTGCTTGACCAGTGTTGACTGTAGGATTTGTATCACCCATAGGTCCAGTTGTTGAGGAACCAGATGATGGGACTAACGATGGTCCAGTCATTTGTAAAATTGACGATATTCAAATTGACAAGAGTCTTAATTCCAGACAGCTCTCATACAATGAAAGAATTTGAAAGGTGGTGCAGGAGACTAAGTATAGAATCTGCAGACACAAGTATTTGAAGTAGAAAGTAATACTGGAAGTACCTCCAGTAACAGCCAGTATTAAGAAGTTGTAACACCAGAGTCAGTCTTACTGCCTTGCGATACTTCAAGACTTAACCAAGGATATTTGCTGGAATGGTAGACTAGTAAGTGTTGACCAGAATTTACTGAAGAACAAGTTGACTATTGAAGTTGTACAAGCTAATTTTATATCTGCTAGAAGTACCTATTCGGTGATGTACCTGTTCGAGCTATTTGCGCTATGCGCTCTAATCGCTACTGAAAAGAGCGTGACTGTTCGTGTGACTGAAACGTCTTGCTGACGTAATCATCCAGACGATCGCTATTTGCTGACGTCATTCTACGGATGCAAACTACAGTGTAACTCGACAACATCTATCGAGACTACTTACAGAAATGCTTACAGCGACGGAAAGTATTGTCCACATGTTTGTGACTTAGAGGAATTTTGCCATTTTAGAGGGTCATGGACATTAAGCCTTAATTTTCTGGTGTGCCTAGTGTATGTAGGTTGGGGTAAGGCTCCACGCCCATGCCTTACATCATACAAGTATAATGATGTTTACAACAAATACTAGAAAATAACAATCTTGGTACATGTGGACAATTATTGCCAGGCGCAAGCAGCAAGTTACATCAACCCCAAACTAGTACCTAATCCACCGCCCTTTTGCCTTAGACACCGCCCTCACCCTCCTGGGCATGCTTTCCACCAGGTGGGTGCACACATCTGCCGGGATCTTCTCCCATTTCTCCTGCACCCGCTCCCAAACGTCCAGCATACCAGTGGGAGGCTTATATGGCTTGGCCAGCTGCCTCTTGAGATGAGCCCATAAATGCTCCATTGGGTTGAGGTCGGGTGAGGAAGACGGCCACTCTAGCACCCCTGAATCTTACTCTCAAAGCCACTCCTGTACGATACGCGACTTGTGCTTCGGGTCGTTGTCATGCTGGAAGATAGTTTTTGAGGGTGTAAGCTGGTAAAGCTCAATCGTACTGTTGAGATCGTCCTGCAGTATACTCAGCGAGAGCAGTCCGTCCACCCTACCATATGTTTTGCTCATGAAACCCACTCCCTTTTACGACATGCGGTCGTAAATTATGAAGCAACCGCCCCCGTGTTTGACGGTCTGCTTGATTTGGTGTCTTTGGAGGGCAGTCCCTTCGTGAACGCAGGCGTATGAGAGTCAGTCGGATGCAAGACGATCAATCTTGGTCTCATCCGCACAGATGACTCGCTTCTAGTCGTCAACCGTCCAGTCTGCGTGGGCACGCGCCCATTCCAGCCTATCGCGTATGTTTTTCCGAGAGTGTCGCGGCTTCTTGGGATGCTTGATTGCGACAAGTCGGCTCCCATTCAAAGCGTTACGCAATGTCTTAGGATGCAACATGATGCCGTGCTGCTTCTCAACGATTTTCGCCACGTGAGCGGAGATTTCTGCCTCCTCGAGGGTAATCGACCGAACTATGCCGCGGCGAACTCTCTCTGTCACTAAGCGAGGGCGACCGGCTGAGGGCATCGTAGGACGCACGTCATCGCGGCTAGACTCTACAATCGCCTTGATGGGCCGAACTCTTCCCTATGGCTAGCTGTTTAGCGATTCAACGATTGCTCTACCCCCTCCGCAACAAGGGAATGATCTATGCGTAGAGCGCCTCATCTAACGGTTTCATGACGGCCTAATCATCGCAGCGGTCCTAGCCTATCTCCTGACTACTCGATAGTCGCGAGGGCAAGTAAGAAGAAATAGCGAGGTTAGGAAATAGATCTACTACGCTGCTTGGCCTAAACTGTCCGGATGCATCCACGCGGACGAAATCTCGTCCTCGGTAAAAAATCGACCCCTATAAAACTGAAACCAGCATCCGTCACATACAATACAGTACTACTTTACATCCAACCCCGTAATTTGATTCGTAACTAAACAAAGAAGGCACCAAACCAGTACGAGAAATGTTTTAAGGCAATTATCCGGGCAATAATTTCCGTCGCTGTAAGTACGATTTTATCACAACACTTGGGACATGTTTCTGGCTGAGGGACTTAGCCGAATGGGTTGCAGGGGGTGCTTGGTAGGAATGTCTCTGGTTGTAGGGACTTAGCCGAAATTCCTGGGTTCGGCCATGGTGTTAACGTAGAAACGAATGAATTACTAGGAAGAGAAACATAGAACAAATACCAGTTGGTTGTACTCACTAGAAGCACACACCTAGTCTAGCCTATAACTTCTACATAGATAATATGTATAAGTTGACACACCCCCTAGGCTAGAAAAGGGGTGGAGCTAAGCAAGAAGCACACAGCCCAGGGTGGCACTACTAGTCCAACCACTGAGACAGGGGTCTGGAGACCAGTCAGCAAGAGTACAAACAAGACTAAAACCAACCAGGGCGGCACTACTAGTCCAGCCACTGGAGGTAAGGCCACAAGGCCAGTCAGACAGGTATATATATAGTAGAGAGTACACAATCAGGGTCCTAACAAGTGAGAAGCTACAGGAACAAGACCAAGCTGTACACAGTGCCGCTGATGATCTCTAGGCGCAAGCGCCTTAGTAAAGATATCAGCTGTGTTGGCACCGGAGGCCAAGTGAACGACGCGGGCCTGGCGACGCTGCTGTAGCTCGCGCAGGAGGAAGTACCGCAGCTGGATATGCTTCGCCCGGCCCTCAAGTCGAGGCTCCTGACACAGGAGAATCATGGCCCTGTTGTCAGCGTACAGGACCGGGGCAGAACTAGGCCGCTCACCTAAGTCAGTGAGCAAGAAGGTCAGCCAGCGGAGCTCCTGTGCCGCCATGGCACCAGCGTAGATCTCAGCCTCACAGCTGGACTGAGCAACAGACGACGAGCGAGTGGATCTCCAAGAGATAGCACCCGAACCAAGGCTGAAACAGTAGCCCTGAGACGACCTAAGAGTCTCAGAGTCGTCTGCCCAAGAAGCATCTGTGTGCCCAGTGAGGACCACTGGCCTGCGTCCTCCTAGCACTAGCCCCATGCCCGATGTACTTGCTAGATATCGCAAAACCCTCTTAGCGGCCGACCAGTGCTGAGGTCGGTGTCTGCCAGTGGCCACAAAGCGAGCCAGGATGCTGAGAGGGTATGCAAGATCTGGGCGAGTGCAAGTCATCAGGTACATGAGGCAACCCACCAGCTCTGCGTAGGGGCCACTGGGCTCTACTGGCTCCTCAGGAACAGGAGCGGAGAGCCCATGGTCTACTGGAAGAGGTGTGGGCTGTGCGGAGGAGAACTGAAGACCGAACCTTTGAAGAACCTGACGCACCAGGTGTGACTGTGTCAGAGTGATGGTGCGTGCTGCTCTGTCCCTAGAGATCTGCAGGCCAAGATAGCGACGCAGCTCTCCAAGGTCAGTGCAGGTGTGTCTCTTCAGCAGCTCGGCCTTCACAGAGGCCAGTGCGTCCCTGTCAGCAGTAGCAAAGACCAGGTCGTCTACGTAGACAAGGATGTAGAACGGAGTCTGGCCGGAACGCACAAAAAGCGACGGGTCAGCAGAGGACGGAAAGAACTGCAGGTCTGCTAACGTGGCCCGCAGCGTGTCGTGCCACTTGCGAGGAGCCTGACGCAGGCCGTAGACCGGGCGCCTGAGAAGCCACTGGGTCCCAGGGGGGAAGGTACCAGTGAAGCCCTGTGGTCGGCGCAGGTAGACCTGCTCGTGTAGGCTGCCCTGAAGAAAGGCAGTAGAGAAGTCGAGGGAGTGAAGCTCGTAGTCGCGCTGTGCTGCTACGTGTAGCAGCGCCCGAAGCGTGGTCATCTTCGGGGTCGGGGCGAAGGTCTGAAAGAAGTCAACCCCCTCACGCTGACTGAAGCCTCTGGCCACGTAGCGCGCCTTGAAGACAGGCGGCTCTCCAGGGGGGCGCTTCACCTTGAAGAGCCACCGACCATCGACTACGTTCACCCCAGGCGGGGGAACTGCGTCGACGTAAGTGCCGGTGGACCTCCAAGATGCCATCTCCTGCTCCATGGCAGCTATCCACTGAGAGGCCCAAGGTCCCGAGGTGGCCTCAGCGTAAGTGCGAGGGGTCGGGATGTCGAAGGCGTCTGGGTCACCCTCAGGGACTAACAGCATGGAGCAGAGATGGGGAGTAGCCTCGGAAAGGAAAGCAAGCTCGTACTGCCTGTCCTCTAGGACGTCACTGCCAAGGGCAGGAGCACCCCCGACGGACGGAGGACGGGCAGGGTCAGAGACCAGAGCGGTAGCGTAGTCAAGGCGGCGGGTAGAGGCGAAGTCAGCGACAGCAGCGACAAGCGCGTCAAGGCGCGAGACCGGAACAGAAGGGTCGGTAACAAGAGAGGCAAGAACCCGAGGGACAAGGGGACGAGCGGCACGGAGGTAGTCAGAGAACGGAGGAGGTGCAACAGCAAGCGACGAGGGAGGAGGTGACGGGAGGAGGGGAGGACGAGACGAGAGGGAACGGAGCAACATAGGGTGGGAGGGCAGGACAGGAGAGACGGGACGGGCACGTGAGGGACGACGAGACCAAACGTGGGACGGAGGTGTAGGGTCAGGAGACAGCGGAGGGGACACAGGAGGGAAACGAGGAGGAAGACGGGCCGGAGACGAGTCCGGCGGCGGGAACACAGGACCGTAGACAGGAAGGTCAGCAGGCGGTGGGGGAGACACCGGCGAGCGGTCAGGGGAGGGAAGGCCGAGCAGACGGAGAGCGGAGACCGGCGGCGACGGCTGCTGGGGCTGCTGCGGCGGCTTTGCCGCGACCCTCGGACCGGCAGAACTCTCAACGGCAGCACCCCCAGAACCAACACCCCCAGAGCGAGAACACCCTCCAGCACCAGCGGCACCCCCAGGCCCGCCGGGACAGAGCACTCCAGGCGCGGCAGGACGAACACCCTCCTCGACGCTAGCACCCCCAGGGGCCAAGGGCGGCAGCGGCGGCGGCGGCGACGGCGGCTGCAGCGGCTGCGGCGGCGGCGGTGGCGGCGGTGGCAGCGGCAGGGAAGGCGGAGACACCGGGGAAGGGGGACGCGGCAGGGACGGGCCGGGGGGACCACCAGAGTCAGCTGACTCCTCAACTGGGACAACTGACGGGAGGGGAGTGACGTGAGAGACACCAGACGGGGCAGGACGAGGCGGGAGAGGAGCAGGGGCTACCGGGGGAGAGGGAGCAAGGAAGAGGGGCGGGGCAACCGGGAGACCTCGGTGAGGGAAGCAGCGGTAGAAGGAGACAGACTCGTCAAAGGTGACGTCACGGGAGTGGAGGAAGCGGTGAGACGGCGGGTGGTAGAAGAGCCAGTCAGACGAGTCTAGGGGGAAACCGAGGAAGACACAGGGGACAGTGCGGGCCGTGAGCTTGTCCGTACCAGAGGCACGAACGTGAGCAAGGCAACCCCAGACGTGGAACGCAGACGCGTCACCGGGGGACCCGGTCCAAAGGAGGGTCGGCGAAACCTGCGGCCGCTGGGAGCGGGGCCACAGGTTAAGCTGGTGAGCAGCGTAGCGGACAGCGAACGGCCACAGAAAATGGGGGGCATCGGCATGGATCATGGAGGTACGAGCCACCTCCATGACCAAACCGATGCGGCGCTCAGCAACCTCATTCTGCTGTGGCGAGTCCGGCAAGGTGTACGACTGGGTGATGCCCTCCGCACGACAGAACTGTCCAAGCCGACCAGAGGCGAACTCACCGCCACGGTCAGAGTGGAGACACAACACAGGGAGACCACGGTGAAGACGTGCAGCCACAACCCACGGGAGAAGAACGTCGGGCACGTCGGCCTTCCGCTCCAGGGGAAACACCGTGGTGTAGCGCGTGTAGTCGTCGACGAGCACAAGAAAGTAGCGCTCACCGCGCGGTCCGGGGACGGGGGCCGGGCCCCAAACGTCCAGGTGCAGGGTCTGAAGGGGGGCAGTAGCAGGACGCAGCGAGGAGGAGTGAGGAGCACGGCGGAGCCGGCCCTCGACGCAAGGCGTGCACGGTGGCGCAGTCGAGGGTGGGAGGGCAGGGAGCGACGCGGGGAGGCCTAAGACAAGACCGTGCTGAGACATGTGACGCAGACGTGGGAGAGCAGGGTGACCTAAGCGGTGGTGCCAGAGAAGGGACGGGTGAGTGAGGGACCGACACGAGCAAGCTGCAGCGACATGGGAGGACGCACCAACCGGGGGGGAAGCGTTGTCGAGGGTAAACAGACCAGACACCGGGTCCCGGGGGAACGTCGCAAGAGGGGAACCTGAGACTGCCTCGGTACAGACAGCGAACCGCTCGTGCCCGGGGAACGTGGTGGTGACGCCGAGGTCCTGAAGACGGCCGACACCAACCAGGTTCCTGGAGAACGAGGGAACGTGGAAGCCTGTAAGAGAGCCCGAGGGAACGGCTGGACAGGGAAGGGAAGTGGAACTGCGAGCGACGACAGGACTGGCAGAGGGGTCAGCGAAGGAGACAACCGCAGGTGCAGCAAGCGGCGTGAGCGTGGACCGGTCACGGAAGAAACAGGCAGAAGCACCGGAGTCGAGCGTGAAGGACAGCGAGGCAGTGGCAGAGGCCGGGGACGGGGCGGGTGCAGAAGCTAGGCTAGGCAACCTAGGCAGTCCTACGCCTGACGCAGCAGGGGAAGCTAAGCTACACAAGGGTGAAACACCTAAACTAGAGTACACAGGGTAGTAAGATCCAGCAACACTAGAAGCGTCAGCATACAAAGCATGCAAAGAAGCACCTATCTGATCCATGTCTAACTCAAAGATCGGCACGCCCTGGCGGAGCAGGCTGTGCCAGTCAGGGAGGTCCGGGGCCGGGCCAAAGCGACGACGAAAAAGATCGTCGAGGCGGCGGAAACAGCGGGCGGTCGGGTGCGGGCGGCGGCACAGAGTGCCGCGGAGAGGCCCTGTCTGAAGCTGGTACTGGCAGGTCACAGCACTGGAGCCGCTGGTAGACGCCAAGCTGCGCGGGCCGCCACCACGGCCACCGCCTCCGGAGGTGCCGGGCCAACCAGGCGGGAGACGAGCCCACGGCTGCGGCGGGTGCTGCTGGGACGGCGGCAGCGGCTGGGGCTGGTCCTGCTGCTGCTGGGGCTGCTGCTCCTGCCCACCGGTGGTAGTCCCCTCAGGCGGACTACCGTCACCACCACCACGACCACCACCACCTGCGTCACCACCCCTACCTCCCTGGCGGCCACGGCCACCGCGACGCGAGGGCTGCTGCGGGTGGACAGCAGCAGCCGTCTCGGTAAGACGGGTCGCCGTGGCGACCGCAGCCGAAACGTCAGTGAACGTGCACTGGGATGGGGCACAGCCGTGAAAGATAGAGACTGCCGGCGCACCGCTCGACTGAGCGATAGTGCGCTGGCGAGTCTCGATCTCAGTGAGGGTGTCGACAAAGGCGGTCAGGGTGAGGTCACCCGGGTGCTGGCTAAGAAAGTGGTCGCGAGCACTAGCGAGGCGGTCTGGCAGGCGCATAGCGATAAAATAGAGCGTCATGCAGAAAGGAGGGGGGAGCGCAGTGAGCTGGGCAGCAGTGCTGGCAGTGCGATAGCAAGTCTCTAGGGCACGCAAATGAGTGGCAAAGTCTGCGACAGTAGGGAAGGCAGCCAGGTCTGGGAACAGCATCGGAAAGAGCAAGCGGCCAGCAGAAGTGGAGGCAGGGGTGGAATAGCGAGCAATAACGGCGTCTAAATAAGCTTTGGCCGTTTCAACAGTAGCAAAACGCGAGCGCTCAGACACAGGGAGGGCGTGACTAATAGCAACCTGAGCTACTGCATCGCGTGAGTCCTAGACCGCACAGGCCAGCGCAGCAATAGAGAAAGCCTCACGATCATCAGAGGAGGGGTCAGCAGGGAGGGGAGTAGGTGCAGGGGGGCGGGGGAGCAAGCCATCAGCATGGACAACCAGAGAGTGGCCATCCTGGCGCTGACCTGTAAGCTGGCGGCGGAGATCGGAGAGCCAGGCGGCGAAGTCAACCGCGTGGCCCTCAGCGTCCAGGCGGAGCACAAAGTCAGCCATCGTGCAGGGTCAGCGGCACAGCTCCTCAGCGACACAGCGGCACAGCTCCTCAGCGGCACAGGAGCACAGCGGCGCGGGGACACGGCGGCAGCACTCTCCAGTAGGGCAACGGCTAGGCGTCCCAGCGCAGGCGAGCAGAAGACACAGGGCCCGAGAGGACACGGCAGGCCGAGCAGGGGAGGCAGGCAGGTGCTCTGGGGCCGGGCTGGTGCTGGGAGGGGCCAGGCTGGTGCTGCTGGGGCCGGTCGGGCACGAGGAGGGGCCGGGCAGCGCTGAGGAGAGGCCGGGCGGCGCTAGGAAGGGGGCCGGGCGGCACTAGGAGGAGGCCGAGCGGCACTAGGAGGAGGCCAGGCGGGCGAGCGCTAACAGCAGGCGCGACAGGGGCCAGCGGGCGCGACGAGGCCTAAGGGGCGCGACGGGGCCCAGCGGGCACGACGGGGCCCAGGGGGGGCGCGACGGGGCCGAGGAGGCGCGACGGGGACCAGCGGGCACGACGGGGCCCAGGGGGGCCGCGACGGGGCCTAACGGGCGCGACGGGGCCCAGGGGGGGCGCGACGGGGCCTAGCAGGCGCGACGCGGCCTAGGAAGCGCGAAGGGGCCCAGCGGGCGCGACGGGGCCGAGGAGGCGCAACAGGGCCCAGCGGGCGCGACGGTGCCCAGAGGGGGCGCGACGGGGCCTAGGAGGCGCGACGGGGCCCAGCGGGCACGACAGGGCCTAGGAGGGGCGCGACGGGGCCGAACGGGCGCGACGGGGCCCAGAGGGGGGAGACGCGACGGGGCTTAGGAGGCGCGACGATGCCTAGGAGGCACGACGGGGCTCAGCGGGCTCGACGGGGCCCATGGGGGGCGCGAAGGGGCCTAGGAGGCGCGACGGGGCCCAGCGGGGGCGCGTTAGGGCCTAGGGGTCGCGACGGGGCCCAGCGGGCGCGACGGGGCCCAGGGGGAGCGCGACGGGGCCTAGGAGGCGCGACGGGGCCCAGCGGGCACGACGGGGCCCATGGGGGGCGCGACGGGGCCTAACGAGCGCGACGGGGCCCAGGGGGGGCGCGACGGGGCCTAGGGGGCGCGACGGGGCCTAGGAGGCGCGACGGGCGGAAGCGGTAGGCGGGGGGATCCTAACCTAAGCGTGATACCATGTTAACGTAGAAACGAATGAATTACTAGGAAGAGAAACATAGAACAAATACCAGTTGGTTGTACTCACTAGAAGCACACACCTAGTCTAGCCTATAACTTCTACATAGATAATATGTATAAGTTGACACATGGGACTAGAAGGCATGTTTGTCAGTGTCTGGCAGATTTCATATGTCGTCGAGTACAGTACAGCAATAATCTGGGGATATACCCTCTATTGAAAATTCTGCAGGGTATTACATAGGCCAACTCTGAAAAATCAGAGAAAACATATAATTTCAAAAATTACCCAGAGGCGAAAGGGTGGTACGCAAAACCAACTCTGATTTTCAGAGAATCAGAGTAATTTACTCGTGAAAAATAGGCACTGCTTGAGACAATGCCCGTGATGTGATATCCATAGTTCATTACAATGTTGCCCTTTCATCCACAGCCTAAGTACAGTACGTTACATCACCTAAGGCTCATCGCCATGCCTGCCATGGCAAGGCTTTATTGCAAGCGAACACTGGGATGGTAGCATGGAAGTGAGGAACAGGCGGATCAGCAGCGCCACAGCAGAGGCGGTGACAACCATGGCGACGAGAAGCTGATGGTTTGCGCCGGCCGCTCAGTTGGTGAGGATGAGTGGGCGCATCATCTCGTTGTCCTCGTGCTCCACGATGTGGCAGTGCCACACATAGCCCGGGCCAAGTGTTGCGTCAAAGGGGAAGGGCGTGCCATCCTGTATTCAATCACATGCACGACAGTCAGTCAGTTGGCCACGCCGAGCAAGCGTTGCTATTCAGAAGATCCACTTAGTGCAAGCTATTGACCCCAAGCCTCACGCAAGCATTTTCTTTTTGCACGATTTATTTAGAATTTTGGAGTTCCAAGTGTTCTCTGTCTGAAATATCAAAGGAGCGAGTGCAACGCATAGAGGAAGTGTGCAGTGCCTCACCTGGGAGTACCAGGGCGTCCAGAGTGTGAGCACATGGCCGGGCGGCAGGATGGTGGTGTCCTTCCAGCCCCTCTCATATGCCGCCACGCGCTGCTCCCTGCCGGTGAAGCAGGAGGGCAGAGACGCATTGGTGAAGGAGCACGCGCCGCCGGTGAAAGCCGCCACGTCGAAGGGGCGGCGCGACACGGGGCGGTGCTGAATGAGGTGCAGGTGGATGGGATGGGCGTCGGGCGTCATGTTGATCACATGCCACAGCTCCTCCGAGCCCTGCTCATGGCACGGAGGAGGAGACGAAGACAGTTCGGGGTGCTTGAAATGTCAATCAGATGCCACAGCTCCTCCGAGCCCTGGTCATGGCACATAGGGGCAGAAGGAGGTGACGGACCGACCGACAGAGAACATGCAACGGGGTAACGCAAGGACACGCACTAGCGCGATCGCATCCAGTGGGTGGCTTATGATGCGTGTGGTGTGGCTTCTCCAATCTGCTCATCACACAGCGGAATGGGGCACTACAATGGGGAAGGAGCCAGTTGGGGTGGGGTGCATGCAGCTGCTAGCCACACCCCCACCTCACCCCTTCAAGACCAGAGCCACCTGCTGAGGAGTCTCCGTGGGCGGGTCCATGCAGGCACGGTGGTCGAACGTCAGGCGCACAGGCAGACCTGAGGCAGGGTTTAAATCCTCATAGCAGCAATCCACTCACCCCCACCGCTCACCCCCACCGGCCCCTCCCAGCGCTCACCTCCCTAGGGGTCTCGGTGGGCGGGCCCATGAAGGCGTGGTGGTCGAAGGTGAGGCGGATGGGCTCGCCCGTGGCGGGGTCCGACTCCTCAATGGCCGCGATCCAGCGCTGCAGCACCACCTGTGAGGTGTTGATGGGGGGAACCGACTGGAGGGGGGGGCGGGAGGGGTGCACAGGGACGGATCACAGGGGTGGGGCGAGATGGAGAGAGGATAAGATGCAGTGAGGGGAGAGGGGAGCGATGACGAGCACAGCGAAAGAAAAGCCATCTAACAATCTAGCAGCAAGCACAAGGCTCACCACGAGCCTCCTGGGAATGCGCGGGGCGGGCACAGCATCGCCCTCCCAGTCAACAATGAAGCGCATGACCACAGCCGTGTCGTTCGTCACAGCCTCGCCCGCAGGGAAGGGCGCAGGGGCGTCATTGGTGAGGATGACGTCAGCACAGGAGGAGCGCAGCGCGGAGAAGTCCACGAGGATGTCGTGGCGCTCAGCGGGGGCCACCAGGAGAGAGGTGCGGCTGACGGGGCGGGGCAAGTACCCACCGTCGGACCCGATCTGGTGCGTGTGGGAGGGAAGGGGGGAAGACATAGTGGGATGTGATGATGATGACGAGCCTACTGGTGGTGCTGGCCTGGGAGACGCGCAGAGAGGTGCGCCATCTGATGTGTGTGGGAGGCAGGGTCACCTTTGAACCCAATCTAATGTGCTTTGGGGTGCATCCCAGATTCGTGTCAAGCTTCGGGTCAGACGCGGAAGGCACGGAAGACTGAAACATGCATAGCGATGATGGCATGCCGTACTTGAATGATTGGAAGCTTCTTTCCGGTAAAAGGGGGAGCAAAGTTCGGGTAGTTGCGCTTGGTGGTGCACACGAAGCGCAGGTTGAAAAAGCGTGCATTGGCTGCTCCCAGCACTCGGAAGCGGTAGAGCGCCCTCCTCACATTCAGGTACGGCCACACCTGGAGGGACATAGCGAAGGGAAAGTAAGAGAAGGGGGGGACGATTGTGGGAAAAAGCGAGGTGGTGAGGGAAAGTGCTGGAAGAGAAAGGAACAACGAACCCGAATAACACTTCATGGGAAGTGTCGTCAAGTCAGTCAAAGAACAGCTGTGATGAAGAGACGCTTAATCAAAGGCTTCATACTGCCTTCTCTCTTCCTCCCGTCAGCACAACGACCCACCTTGCCGGTGACGAGGATGGTGTCTCCAATGTACTCCGGCACCCAGTGCGCGTGCACGCGCCGCACCACCCCCACCGTGGGGTAGTCAATGGACCCGTTGGCGTGGAAGCGGCGGTCCGCCAGTGCCAGCGGCACCGAGAACTCCCCAGAGGGCAGCCACCCCAGGGTCCTCTCCACGCCTTTGGGGTCGGTGAGGATGAAGAAGCCCGCGAGGCCGGCGGCCACGTTGAGGCGGGTCATGGCGATGGTGTGGTCGTGGTACCACAGCGTGGTGGGCAGCTGGTGGTTGGGGTAGCTGTACCGCCGCGAGCTGAAGGCGCGCCCCACCTCACCGCGCCGCGTGAACCACGCCTCGGGATGGCCGTCCGAGCATGACAGCTGCTCGCCCCCGTGCCGGTGGGTCACTGGAGGGGAGAGAGAGGGGATAACGTTGTTAAGTGAAGAGTCATCAAGAAGTGCAGGCAAAAGGGACGTGAGGGGACGTGAGTGGAGGGGAAGACAACGACGAAGCCGCATGCAGGTTGGCATGTAACCAACCAGAATTGCTGACTTGGAGCAGAGTGCGTGACTTGGCCTGAAAAACCCCCCACACGGTACTCACCGATGGGAACTCCCCCCAGCAGCAGGCGAGGCACGTCCTCAAGGGTGTAATCCACCGGGAACATGTGGTGGCGGTCCGTGAGGTGGTTCTCCCACACCACCTGCCAGGGGAGGGAGACACGGGAGATGAATGCAAGAGAGGAACGCACATGCACATGCACTGAATGCGACATCAGCTACTCCGCTCACTGTTGCTGGCGTCCAACATGGTCCGGCTCACCTTCCCTGGCATTGCTGATGCATTGCTATGTGCCACTCTCTCTGTCACACCAGCTCTCACCCTGCAGTGCAGAACACACCTTATCACACGAACCCAAGCCAAGACAAAGCATCATCCCTGGGATAGACACGGCAGCAGCAGCCACAGCAAAGTACCTGCGAGGGCACCCCTCGCCGCGTCACGAGCGTGGGGCCCGGGTAATGCGCGCTGCTGGCACTCCGCCCATACGCGTACAGCTTCGTGGGCGGCAGGTCGCGGTGCAGCTTCTGCAGAAGTTGGGGGGAGAGGGGGAGGGGAGGGGGCCACAAGGGTGGGCAAAAGCGGTTTAGAAGTAGGAGGTGCTGCGAGAGAGACGGCGCGGGCTGGTAAGCCAAGGCATGTCAACTGGAGACGATAACGTGCAGGCTAGAGAAGCGGGAGGCGGGGAAGAGGAGGGAGGTTGGGAGCATGAGAGCGGGGGAAGAGGAGGGAGGTTGGGAGCATGAGAGCGGGGGAAGAGGAGGGAGGTTGGGAGCATGAGAGCGGGGGAAGAGGAGGGAGGTTGGGAGCATGAGAGCGGGGGAAGAGAAGTTGGTGTGACGGGTGCGAGGGGCGGTTGGGGGGAGGTGGGGTGGCAGGAGGGGAGGGGGGGGAATGAACCGGCGAGAGGCAGAAGAGAAATGGAATCATGAAAAAGAGAAGTCGTGGCCGCAAAGAGAGAGTGAGGGGAAGCGGGAAGCAATGAGCCCAGGCGTGGCGACTCGCCTGGCGGATCTGGTAGGCGCCGATGCGGATGGGCTTGCCGGTGGACGCGTCGATCTGCTCGGGGATGGACGGCCGCAGGTCGTCCACGAACTTGCACAGCCGGGGGAAGGCGCTCACGCACGACGGGCCCGCTAGAGGCGCTCCCGATACGCGCACGAGCAGCAGGGAGCACGCAGCGACGGCTGCCGCGAGGAGAAGCGCGAGACGGAGACGCGGCGGCAGAGGCACAAGGCGAGCCATGGCGGGCGGTGAGGGCAGGGGAGCGGTGGGGGCAGAGCAGCGACAAATGCCAAAGAATGGCGACAAGGGAAGGAATTGCACTCAGTGCGCGCGAACGACCAATGAGCTCTGCGACGACGCTCACAGGGCCGGGCCTATTTGAAGCCTCGAGCAGCGGCAGCTGATAAGGGGTGCGGAGACCCATCTCCCCGAGCAATCGTGACCGTCGGTATTCAAGCTTGGTCGACGACGGTGATTGCACGAAGCGGCCGCGATTCGAGGCGGTATCACGGCACCGCTTGAACGGACGGAATGACATATCTGATTCGAAAGGCAATTATGACCGTCAGTGTCTAAGCTTATCGACGGTTGCGATTACACCAAGAAATTCCGCGACTCGAGGCGGTATCATGGCACCGCATGAACGGACGGAAGGGCATCTCTCCGCGGAAGCACACGAGACACAGTGACGGTAAACGTCGTCCGTCTCGTGCGTGTTGGGTTCGCAGCAGGCAACAGTCGAGTTTCCTCTCTCCGCGCAGACGTGCTAATGGCCACCTCGCCATGATTTCCGTCTGAATCACAAATCCGACTGCTACTGACCGCGCGATGCGGTGGTTAGACCTCGGAATTGGATTGGGTGATGGCAGCCATTGCTGAGCAACCTCACTGACATATTTTATGTGTTCGGTATGCTCGGATTCGTTTGAGACGCGAACTAGCATCCGTAGATTAGCTGCTTATGGAGTTTCACGATATGATAAGTTGGCTGAAACCTGATCCTACAGCCATTGTCGAAACTACAAGTTTTCTAGGAGTTTGTATTTAACTCCTATATTAAAGGAAATTTCACAAACCAAGAAATAGCATCCCATGCAAGGTCTCATTAATCAGACAGAACTTGGATTTTGGTCTGAAAATCATACTGGTTTTTTTTGCTTTATTATTTTATTGGGGAAAATAATTTGTCTGAACCTTCATATGTGGTACACGCTTCCATCTGATTTTTTAGAGTGTATACCTACACAACACACCCGGATAATGACTAGACTCGCTAAACTGAAAGATCGGTTGAAATAAGTTAAGGATTATTTCATGAAACCTCTTCTTTTACAGTCATTCATAAGACTCTGAAACAAGAATAAAATAAAATAAGAGATTAATCTATACAATTTTGTATCGAAGGTTGTTCGAAGAAACACATGAGCATTCTTGATAATATCCCTACATAAGAAGCACACCAACTCTTACAGTACCTGCACATTTACTGTACCGTATAACCTCATATAGAGGATGCGGGCGGGTCGCAAGTGTTAAATTATATAGGCTTGGTAGGTGTTACTGAAACCTACAGTAGAGGGTACAACCCCCCTCCTTGTATGCCTCTCTCTTCTATTCTCGATCCCTTTTCTCTCCTCAACTTTCCTAGCCTAAAACCTCTCGCCATTTCTATGGCTTCCCTCCTACCTAGATCCTAGCTTACTTTAACATCAACAATCATCCGAGTCAACGTTTGAACTGTGTAAGCGCGAGGCTGCAACGAGAAGTTGCGACACTGAGGATATAGTGCCAAAACTCAGTCACCTACCACTGAGTTAAAAGGGCGTGTTAAGTAGCGGGTCAGTGCGCCCACAACCCCCAGGCAGAGAGGCCTATAGCAGGGTTCCTGCTGAGTTCTAGGGCTGTCTGAGAATTAGACGAGGTTTCAAATTCCGTTTGACCATCAGACGAGCTACCTGGGCTGGTCTGGATTTTCAGACGAATTGTCCAGCATCATCTGAGCTTCTACACGAAAACTTCACAATAAACTACAGTAGTGTGGTGATGATGTGCCACGCGGCAAAAATATTCCGCGGGTGGCAGGTTTGAGGCCTGATAACACACGTGGCTGAGTGGCCAGAAGGGCATGGACTGCACCAAATTCGCAAAATGGGGGGGGGGGGGGGGGGGGGGTGAGGGGGGTGTTTGGGTTGAAACCAGTTTACAAGGTGGGCGCAATGTACCGCCCACCAGAGTAGGAGGAGAGTGGGTGAATTGTCGAGATCATGATCGTTGATCGACAAGATATTTCTCAATTGTGTGTTGCGATTGTCTTTGCCAGCACATTCTCGCCAGTTCCGAGCGGTTTTGATTGGCTATACAGGAGAATGGCTTCCTGTGCTTGTGCCCAGACTTCGCGACCAATGAGACTCCTTTTCTACGAAAATATTTTCGCACCCACTTCCTTTTCTTCTCCTTCTCATTTTCTCCTTTTCCTATGCTTGTGAGTCTAGACAGAGCCCCGTAGGAACACGCTCTCAGACTGAAAATATGCACGCTATCTGAAAATTCAGACGTCTGCCTATACAAATTCTGAGAATTCAGATGGATTTATATAACCAAAATGGTCGTTCAGATGAAAATTTATGGGCTGTAAAAACATCAGATGACACGGGAAAAGTGAGTCTGATTCTCAGATGAGCAGACGGATTTCGTCTTGTAATGGGAACCCTGTAGCCCTTCCCCAAGGATCTCAAGGACAACCCCAGCGGGTCTCTCGACATATAGAAAGAGGTTCCGCTAGAGGTTTCTTAAAGATGTTACTTCAGAATAAGCACCTCTCATATTGTACGTATTGCACTAATCATTGTATTATCCTTAACTAAAACCTACTGTTCTTACAGCACAAGGATCACTAACTCATCCGCTAATTTCAACTCTTACGAGTTCCATATAATTTTGGTCCTTGGGTAAATCTCTATATGTATATATTACTTGTACATGGTATTCTGAGGCTCGGCCACTTCATCGTCAAAGGCTGACGGACCGTCGTCGAGCAGAAGCCCAGCCAAGGTGCACGGAATGTGCTGTCCAGACGTCATGGCACACTATCTCGCCACCAGTTGTTGCCTCTTTCTTATCGCAACCTGCACATCATACAAGACGGATAGCCAACTGCATGATTGGCGCACACTGGACTGCCAGAATAAGATACTACTCAAGACATTGTGAAGTGGACGATCTCGATGGAAATGGTCGCTCATCTGAGTCCTTGCCATACCTAGTCGAGCGCCAGTGCCCACGACGAGAGACGCCCCCGCAGCTGATTGAGATCGATGAAGTGGAACCTGAAGCCGAGCACCAAGCCGTGCCATGCACCCTCATCATGACGAGAGGTTATCCCCACATCATTCGTGCGTAGTCCCTCCACAGCTGCTGCAAGCACCACATGGTGTCCTCCTCTACGTGTTACCTCCTTAACTGGAAGGCACTCTCAGAACCTAACAGGCATACAATTATAATGGCAAACAATCAGGAATGAACAGCAGCAACACTCGGCAGCGTCCTACTCGAATTTGACGATACATGCGTTTCCTTACACTTGAACAAGGTACTCATCGTCGATGGAATCTGCTTCAACCTCCTTTCTCAAGGGAAGTTGACAGAAGCGGGCATTTACTTTAAGAGTGATGCCGACTGCATGCTTTCTGAACTGTACCTACGCACCAAGAAAGTCGAAGCAATCTCATTAGCCTTTGAGACGCACGATGGCATCTCGCCACTTTGCTTCAGCCAAGAGTCTTCTAATGGTGACAGTCAGCGCGTCGTCTCTCTCACCCAGTGGCATCATCGCGGTGAGATCAACCTCAAGATGCTTGACCATCGCGACTTCACCACCTTTCGCGCAACACCTCAACCATCCTACCCGGCTTCATTCGCACCCGAATCTGAAGTTTCTGAGGCTGCTCCCACATTTGCACAAGGTTGAAGAGCAACAGAGGAAGGGGGATGGGGAGCAGAATCAGTAGGGGGATGGGGATCAGGGTCAGCAGGGGGATGGGGATCGGCAACAGAAGGGGGAACAGGAGAAGCAATCGAAGGAACATGCGCATCAGCGACAAAACATATGGCAACGCTCAAGCATGGGATCCATCCGATGAATACGAGCACATCGCGGCTCACATCGATGAACCCGTCGTGGTAAATAACAACTGCAAAGCTACCTTCTACATTGTCCCTGACGTTGCTGCTTGCCTTCACATCGACGTCGCTCCTTCGTTCGCCACTGCAAAAGTAGCAGGCTTCGCACAGTCTCTCCCAGCCGCTGGCAATTCCAGTCCCGTTCCTCGCCACCATGTCACACCTGCGTTCTCGTCAACTACGACATGTACCCTCATAATCACCAAGTGATTTGGTCGCATCAACAATGTTCATCAGCAAATGAGCAAGCACTTTGAAACACCATGAGTCACTGCAGCTTCTCGTGTGCTGCATTCACATGTTCATGTACGGTGCTTTGTCTAGGCATTTCTATGCAATAACGGCATTCGGTTGGCATGCCAATCATGTTCATGCTGTAGGGTGTTGTAGCCAGGTTGCGGATGTAAGGCCCCTAAATATGTATAATCATTGCCTACCGATTTGAAACATTTTGCACCGTACTAAACCAGCTCGATTGGTGTTGCAAGGTAGAATCCGTTGCAGTGTTTTCACCACCATTCCTTCCATCGTAACAGTAGCGAGGGCATCGTCACATTTTCTCCCGTTTCCCCCATCACATTCCCCTCGTCCCTCCGTTGCCTCTTTCCGCTCCAGCATTGGCTCTTGTTCAAGAAGCTTTACTTGCAAAGATTGTTTGTTGGTAGTAAGCCATGTTTCTCTTCCGCCTCTTCGGAGTCAACCGAGCGGAGGCACCACTCGTACCGTCCGATCTGTTGGAGTGGTTCCGCCACCCACGACGGATTACTCGTGACTTGGGGAGACGGAAGGAGAAGTGCGGACTAGGGAGGAGAAGGAGTTGGGAAAGGAGGAGATTGCATGAGCGTGCGACGCACGGAAAAATGGGGAAGCGAGAGAGAAGCAAGAGAGAAGGTTGGAGGAAAGAGTGATGGGGTGGAAGAAAAGGAAAGGAAGTGGCGAGAAACAAATTGACGTGGGTCAAAAGTTGGGTTTCGGACGGGGCGTGTTCAACAAGCATTCGGACTTCGGACCAGTGGCATGTTCAGCAAGAAAGTCGCGGTTGCGTGTGCTACTTGGCATGACACGAGGCGCGCGAGTTACTTGCAGCTCAAAGGCAGTTACGATGCGCGAAATTTGTTATGAATAATAACTGAGAGTGCGCGGAATAATAATGACGAGTACAAGAATGGGATCCTAGCATTATATAGCGAGGACTCTAGCTAGGCGACGAGCCCGGAGGGCTAGGTTGGATACAGGCGCGGTCGAAAGGGCCAGAGGCGGCACGAGCCAGCCTCGGGGTTGCGTCGGAATCGGGCCGAGCCTGGTCTTCCGAGAGTTCGGGTGTACGCAATTACAGTACAGCCCGGTAAGGAATAAAATTCCTTACACTACCCCCCCTCTTAAGCAAGGTGGTCAATATCGAGAATGCCTTTTTGGGACAAATAAGATTTGAGCACCGAGTGTTCCTGAAGCTAATCGGAAGTGACCCACGTGTCGTCTTAGCTTGTACAATCGGCCCAGCGGACAAGAACATCCACGTGGCATCCGGTGGTGTCGAGGCAAACACGATGACTCAAAAGTCAGAAAGGCTCAAGGGTCGGTTTGGCCATCGGGTGGAAACCGGGGACGACCGCTGATCATGCGACTGCTAATGTGCTGGCGACGTAGGGACAAAGGAGGCTGACGTGGAATGCGTCGTGAATGCGCCACTCGTCCGAAAGTAGTAATTTCGCCGTGACATGTGTCACGATCTTGAAGATGCGGAAAGGCCCACAAAATCTTAGGCGGAGTTTAGATGGCATGGGCAGGCGGAGGCTCTTCGTGTCGAGAAGGACTAGTTGCCCCACGGCCATCGTAATATTTCGCCGATGCAGGTCGGTATAGCGTCAGGCTGTGCTATTGGATTTGTGAATAAATCCAATTTGTTTTTCCCGGGCAGTCTATAGGTCATTAAAAAACTGCTGGGAGCGGGGCATGGGATTTTCGATGTTGGTCGTCGTGGGTACGTTGGGATCCATCCCGTATTGAGGAAGAAAGATGAGTGATTAGTCATTGTGTATGGGGCGTTGTTGTAGGAAAATTCCAGCACTGGCAGGAATTCTTCCCATCGAGCAGGATTGGGGCAGTTGCCGGGTCTGTCCGTACTGTCACGTCGGCTCCTGTCAAGTAGCTTCGCCACGCTTTAAACGCGTGCACGATGGCGAGTACTTCGTTTTCGTGGACGAGGTAGTTGCGCTCGGCTGCATGCATCTTTCTAGAATGGTATGCGATTGGTTGGATTTCGTCACCGAAATCGTGTAACAGTACCGCGCCGATAACGAAATCGCTAGCGTCCATCAAGACTTTGAACGGTCGAGATAGATAAGCGATTCGAAGGACCAGTGGTGACTTCAGAAAATTTCTGAGTTCGTCAAAAGCAGCCTGCTGTCTCTCCCCCCACTCAAATGAAGTTCGCTTCCGCATCAGGGCAGTTAATGGTCCGGTTGTCCCTACCATATTGGGGATAAAGCACCGGACGTAATTAACGAACCGAAGAAAACTCTGCAGCTCCTGTAAACTCGTGGGCGGCTTCCAGTCGCAGATGGTGGCGATCTTCTTTAGGTCGATTTTAATGCCGCCCGCTCCAACGACATGTCCCAAAATTTCTAGTTCGGATATTAGGAACTCGCACATAGAGCCTTTGGTGATGAGCCGGTACTGCTGCAGCCGTTGATAAACCGTATCGAGGTCTTTGAGGTGCTGTTCCGGTATCTTGTTGAAGATAAGGATGTCATCCAGATAGACGATGACACACTTGTCGAGTAGATCTCTGAACACGCCATTCATGGTCAGCTGGAATCTAGAGGGCGCGTTTGTGAGGCCAAATGGCATCACCGTGTACTCGTAGTTGCCATAGCGGGTTCTTAACGCCGTCTTGTGGTAGTCATCAGCAAAAACTCGGAATTGATGGTAACCGCATCGCAGGTCAATCTTGGAGAAGACGCGAGCCCCGCAAAGTTGGTCCAGGAGATCATCCGCCCGTGGGATTGGGTAACGAGATTTGATGATTGGCCGATTCAGCGCCCGATAGTCAATGCACATTCAGAGCCCTCCGTCTTTATTGGGTGTAAAAAGAATGGGCACTGCGAACGGGGACGTGCTGGGCCGAATAGACCCCTTCTCCAGTAGGTAATCCAGCTGGCTTTGCAACTCCGTGAGCTCGGGCTGAGTCAGCCGCCACCGTGTCCTGGCGGTTGGCAGTGCGTCAGGTTCAAGGTTGATTTTGTGGCCCTGAGGGCGCTCAGGTGGCAATCCGGCTGGCAGGTCATCCGGAAAAATATCCGGGTACTAACAAATCAGCGCAGCGAGCTCGTCAGGGATACTGGCACAGAGCGTGTCATTGTCCGTCTTTTCGTCAATCGTTGCTTCGTTCAGATGAACAACGTACAAATCAGCTCCGCTATTGCACTGCTTGCTGGAGGGTGATGGCGTTGACACGTGACGATACCGGATCTCGCCCGTGCTAGCACGGAAGTACGCACCACCCGTTTGCACAGTTCATGCTGCATTCGCCAGTTGTCCAATCGATCATCGGGTTGTATTTTCACAGCCAATCGCGTTCGGAATCCGAAATCGACGCCACACTTCATCCGCACCATGCGCCCTCGTTCCCGAATCGCAAGTGGTGTTCCCGTCCACCAGTCACGTGTCAATTTTGGGTAAGCACTTCTCTAATGTCAACTTCAACTGCTCCGCTGCTGTCACATGGATCGGGCTGTGACCAGCCCCGCCATCCACAAATAGTTTTATTTTTTTACCATTAACCTTGCCTTCGACCAGCACTGAGTAATCTTCAGGTTTGCCCTTGTTATCCGTCCGAGTTCGGTTGATAGCATGTATCGGTACCACAACTTGGTGGGAACGCTGAAGTGCGGGCGAAAAAGCCTCATCAGTAGGGGGCTTGTCTGCTACTGACTTTTCCCATTTCCCGGCTTCTCGTTTTTGTTCTTCGTCTTCTTGGGTGCCATCGGGCAGTACTTAGCTCGCTGACCTGGCTTGTCACATCTATAACATAGCCCGTGAAATACTTCATCGGGCGCAGACATGCCATTGATCGTGGAGCGGGGAGACTGTCCACGAAAATGACCAACATCCGTGTTGTTCTTTCTCGCCCACTACTGCAGTGCATTGGCTGCTGACGCCAGCTGGAGAGCTTCATCGAATGTCTTGGGCCGGGACCGCTGCAACTCGTACTGAATGTCAAAATGCAGCCCGCTGATATATTTGTCCCGTCTTTCTGCTTTTCTGAGGTCGTCCACTTGGTCCACACGTGCAGAGAACGATAGTCACCTGCCGCCAGTCGCGCAGCTTCATGAGAGCATCATCTAAGGCGGACGAGTGCTCAAAGTGAGCTCGCAAGACTGTGCCCCACTGTTTCCATGTGCGAATCATGGTCGTACCGAATATCGTTTTTGCCTGTTGGTTGGAAGAATCCGAAGTCCCGTCCTTCGCCTGATTCATGCCTGCCGGAGTCCCAATCGCCAATTGACGTCGCTACCAATCCAACGCCGGTCCTTGGAGCAGCGACACGGCATAATTAATGTGCGCGTTGTCCACGTTGACACTTGCAGCCATGAAGAATAACTCCATGCTGAACAGCCACCCTTGCACAATTGTCGCCTTGTCAGAAGGGTTGAACAGGGGCGGCGTGGCCGGCTTGAGTTTGATCTTCGTCCTGGTTACAATGCGCGCTTTGTAATGCTCCAACTCTCATGCGAGCTCGTCAAGGACGGTTTCGCTCGCCTGGTCGTTGGCATCTTGGTTGACATCATTCTCTGCGACTCCGGATGACTCTTGACGCGCTTCACCACGCGTCTGACGAAGCTCAGTGTTCTCCGTCCGAAGTCTCATGACTTCACTGTTCAAACTCGCCATCTGTCCTTGCATTGCCTGCATCTGAGCCATAACCTCGTCTAGCTGGGCCTGAGTCATGATGCGTAAGCTTCGCCTTTCGGGCAGAGGGAAGGCCGTGGTTAGAAACTGCAGGGGGCGCAAACGCTATCGTAGTTGTGTGAGCTAATAACTCTAGCTCACGGTCAACCGCTTTGCAGCCCTGTAGGGTCAACCACGCCTTGGAAATAAACCACCCTGAGAAAGCGGAGTGAACCAGGAAAGTAGCTTTGATACAAATGTTATAAATAATAACCGAGAGTGCGTGAACAATAATGATGAGTACAAGAATGGGAGCCTAGCATTATATAGCGAGGACTCTAGCTAGGCGGCGAGCCCGGAGGGCTAGGTTGGGTACAGGCGCGGTCGAAAGGTCCGGAGGCGGCGCGAGCCAGCCTCGGGGTTGCGTCGGAATCGGACCGAGCCTGGTCTTCCAAGAGTTCGGTTCTACGCAATTGCACTACAACCTGGTAAGGAATAAAAATCCCTTACAAAATTGCTTGTACTTCCACTACAAATCTTTTTAAATATTTGTGCTTTATATCTAATTGTTTCAAGTGGAAACTGCTGTCATTTCGTATTGACTATTAGCAGCTACTTTGGGATCACATTTGGAGGAAAGGCCCTTGAGGCTATTTGCAAGAGTATTTCTTAATAATTTTTGCAGTGCCGGAGGCAATAGTCGCCTAGAACTGGGGTTAGAGTTAGCGTCGGAGTGCTGGTGAATTTTCTCCACGACTCTATTTAGTGCGCCAAGTGGAGCCGGGTGTAAGGGCGTTGCAGCATTCTAAAGAGTAGGACGAAGCCTCCAGCATGACAGGCGATAATGGAGAGGATAGTTTGGGCTCCTCTGAGAGCATTGGACACCCTCAGGTTAAGGCTCTTTGAGAAAGGATCGTTGGTAGCGAAACCGACGATAGGGCTTAATGAAGCCCAGTGTTTTAATGGCAGCAATTACAGTACATGGCATTTAAAGTTCATAAGGAGGGCGAAGGAGGTAGGATTATGGCAAGTCTACCGTCGGAGTGAGAAGGCCGAAGGAGAAGAAACTACAAGCAACCAAGAGGAGGATTCAGCATATCAGAAAAGGTGTGAGCAAGCATTCTTCCATGCGTGCCATTCTGTTTCTGAAGGAATTTTTGTGGGCCTAGATTTTTTTCCAGGCTTGAAGAATCCGGCTCAAATGGCATGGGCGTACATGGAGTCAGCCTACCTCGGCCAAATGGAGATGAACATCGCTGCAATGAGGAGGAAGCTATTGCTTATGAGCATGGAGCCGAAGGAAGCCGTCATTGAGTACATCAATCGAGCCAAGAGCGACAACGACGACTTGGCTGCAATGGGAGCTGAGGAGAGCGAAAAGGCGATGATGGGATACATTGTCAATGGTCTCTCGAAGGAGTGGGCAGCAGATCGACCGCCATTGATTTGCAATCCACTTGCAAATTTGACGAGACTTCTGGAAATGCTGCAAGCCTTGGCGATATCCAAGGAGGATGTGAAGCGGAGGGAGAAAGCGGTCGAAGGAGACAATGGGGCTGCAGGTGTGGAGAAGGAGAAGCCTTTGATGGTGAATGCAGTAGCTGCAGGGAGAGGCATGGGTGCATACTTCCACTGTGGGAAGATGGGGCATAAGGCATTTGAATGCTATGATAACCCGAGACGCCGCAACAACAAGGGGGAAAGGTTCTGCTGGTATGGGATGGAGTGGAGTGCAGCAGAGTGGGGAAGGGGGTAGTAGAGGAGATATTAGGCAGCAGAGGGGAAAGTTCTTTGGAGTTTGCCTCCACTGCAAGAAGATAGGGCATAGAGCGATCGATTGCTACTCGAACCCCAATGGTCAGAGTTATAGGGGAATACAGCAGCAAGGTTCAGCACCAGCAAAGGCACATGCAGCTGAAGCAGAAAAGGGGGAAGCCGATGTTATTTTGCGTGGAGCACACAAGGCGAACATGGTGTGTGCATCAAGAGTGTGCCTGATGGCAAAAGGGGGTGGAGAAGCTGCATGGTATATGGACAGTGGGTGCATCCAGCACATGACTTATCATAGTGAGTGGCTGAATGGTTTGAGGGCGTCAAGTGTGTCGTATGTGCTTGTGGGGGATGATAGGAAATTGCTTGTGAAGGGAGAGGGAGATCTGATTTTGCAAGGGCAGTATGGGGAATTGAAACTGGAGAATGTGCTGCTGGTTGATGGTTTGTCACTGAACTTGATCAGTCAGTCACAGCTTGACACAGTGGATGCAAGACATTCAGTAACAAGGGCAACGTGTGGATGTTTGACCATGCGTGGAATGTGGTTGCTAAGGGGATGCTGAAGAATGGATTGTATGAAATGATGTTGAATGAGAAGGGCATGACAGCTGAGAAGGTTACGTACCAGCCACCGACAAAGGAAGGGGTGCTGGCAAGGGAGGAGCTGGGGGCGAGCTTGAAAAGTGTTCCTGTAGAGGAGTTGCAGAAGGAAGTGATATCGATGGTGGCAGCAGCGGCTGCTACAAATCACCAAATCCCCCCAACCCAAGCATCGGGTACAAGAGCCATATGGAGCGCTGGAGATAGTAGCAGCTGATGTGTGTAGGCTGCTGAGGGTGGCATCCAGGCGCGGGAGCAAATACTTCATGACCTTTTTAGACCTAGGAACTAGGCACACGTGGGTGACTGAGATCAAGGATAAAATAGAGGTCTTCTCTAGTTTTGTGGAATGGATGGTGGAGGCAGAAAGGCAGAGTGGAAAGCAGCTGAAAGTGCTGAGGACTGACAATGGTGGGGAGTTTGTCAATGAGGAGTTCAACAGCTACCTGCGTTCCAAGGGAATTCTGAGGCAGTTGACTGTGCCTTACATTCCACAGCACAACAGCATAGCAGAGAGGGTGAATAGGTCACTGCTGGACTGTGTAAGGACATTGCTGTCGGACAGCGGATTACCACTCAAGTTCTGGGGAGATGCCTTGGGATGGCTTGTTGGGTCAAGAACAGGCTACCTACCAAGGGCTTGGCAGCAGATATGACCCCACATGAAGCATTCTATGGGAGGAAACCAAATATGGGGTTGGCTCGGGTGTGGGGCTGCATGGTGCAGTACAGGGAGCCAGCTGGACCAACCCATAAGCTACTACCTAGAAGTAAGTGGGGGCTGAACCTTGGGATGTGCATGGTGAGCAAGGGATGGGTGATCAAGGATGTGGAGACGGGGAAGGTGGTGCTGACCAGAGATGTGATATTCTATGAGAATGTCACCTACTTGAAGTGGAAAAGGTTGATTTCGGAGATTGCAACGGGCGGGGAAGCAGCTAACCTAGAGAAGGTGGAAGGGCTGCTGGAGGAGACAGCGATTGAAGGGATTGGAGATGAAGTAGATGAGATTGGAGAAGAAGCAGCACATACATGGGTGTGGGAGCTTCTAGAGAAAAGGGCTGCAGAGGGGAGAAAGGAGATGGAAAAGTTGGGGCTATAGGAGATAGAGCTAGAGGAGAAGGATGCAATGGCAGAGGTGGAGATGGCACATAGGGAGAGTGGGCAGGGATCAACTGCACCGGATGATCACGATTCATGGAAGCCGCTAGATCATGCAGACATCCATGAAGTAGAGAAGGAGGTTGAGGAACTACTGGAGGATGGGGCAACAGCGATAGGGGTACTAGGACGGGACGAGCAAGAAGCAGCTGAGAAGGAGGGTAGTGAGGTGGAGTCACTTGCAGGGGAGTTGAGGTGAGGGAGGAGGGGGAAGAAGAGAAACCCTAATTACGTTCACTTCCTCATGACTCCATGGAAGAACGTGCATACCCATCTTCTCCTAACCATATCAGCAACTGCACTAGTATCACGGGGAAGGAGGGAGGCGTATGGACTACCTAATGAGCCCTTAACAGTGGAGGAGGCCTTAACAGGGCCACAGAAGGAGCAGTAGAGAGCTGCAATTCAGGAGGAGTTAAACACACTCGCAGAGAGGGGCAGTTGGGAGTTAGTGCCTATGCCAGAGGGAAGGAATGCAGTCGGGGTGAAATGGGTCTTCAAGACTAAGACAGGAGACATAGGGCAGTTGGAGCGGTTTAAGCCAGGCTAGTGGAAAAGGGCTACACATAGGTGGAGGGAATAGAATACACCGACACATATGCTCTTGTGAGCAAACTGACGACTGCACAGGCGTTCCTCAAGGTGATAGCAGCAAGGGATTACTTTCTAGTGCAGCTGGACATCAAGAACGTGTTTCTGCATGGGTTAGTTAAGGAGGAGCTGTATTTGAGGACGGCACTAACAAGAAGTGCAAGCTTATTAAGGCACTACACGGATTGAAGCAGAGTCCTAGGGAGTGGTATAAGGCGATGGATGACAGGCTGCTGAAAGAGGGATTTTGTAAAAGTGAGTGTGATAGAGCGTTTTATTGGAAGGGAGCTGGAAAGGAGAATGCATACCTACTGCTCTACATGGATGATATCCTAGTGGTAGGGGCACTTCCAGGGGAGGTAGAGAAGGTGTGCAAGCACCTAGCTGAAGTGTTCCAGGTGAAGCAAATTCCAAGGACAACGCTGTTTCTGGGGATGAACCTGGAGAGGAACAGAGAAGAGAGGAAGATGTTCTTGTATCAGTGAAGTACTGCAAGAGAGTGGAGCAGAAGTTTGGTCATGGCTATGCGAAGGCCATTACAGTACTACACCGCTGAGTGGAATGGCAGAAAGTGACAATGCGAGTAAAGAGGATGTGCTGAAGTGGGGTGGTCAGGAGCGGGCGCTGCAGATGTACCAGTCTATGGTGGGACAAGTGATGGACCCATTCTCATGCACCAAGGTTGGCATGGCCTATGCAGCAAGCTACTTGGGGCAGGACGCGCGGCAGGGAGGAAATGGAGGGAGATGAGATGGACATTAGATTACCTACTGCAGCACCAGGATGAGGGTTTACTCTTTGAAGGAGGAGAGGAGGCATTGGAGCTGATGGGGTATACTGATGCCTCACGTGCATCATGCAAGGAGACCAAGAGAGGGGCATATGGATATGTGTTCTTACACGGAGGGACAACTATCATGTGGCAGGCTAAGAAGCTGGCAGACATAGTGCTGAAGCGGAGTACATGGCATTGTTCTTTGCATGCTAGGAGGGAGTGTGGTTGAGGAGGTTGCTGAAGGAGTTGGAGACAGACGTGAAGGGACCTACAGTGGTAAGGACAGATAGCAATTCAGCTATGGACTTGGCGAAAAATGATAACTAGCATGGGAGGACTAAGCACATGGATGTAAAATATCACTGGGTTAGGGAGCAGATAGAGAAGCTTCTGTTCAAGTTCGAGTTTGTGCGCACTAAGGAGCAGGCAGCTGATTTCTTGACCAAGGTGCTGCCAAGGGCCAAATTTAAATACTGCAAGGAGAAGGTCGGGATACGTAGCTTGAAGGACATGCAGAGGAGTGCAATGGAGACTTAGAGGGTGTGGTTGGAAGAACCAGGGTTGTTGAAGAGGGGGAGGTTGTTGAAGTGGTTCCGCCACCCACGACGGATTACGCGTGACTTGGGGCGACGGAAGGAGGGGTGCGGACTAGGGAGGAGAAGGAGTTGGGAAAGGATGAGACTGCGTGAGCGTGCGACATAGGGAAAAAGGGGGAAGCGAGAGAAAATCAAGAGAGAAGGTTGGAGGAAAGTGTGATTGGGTGGAAGAAAGGAAAGGAAGTGGCGAGAAACAAATTGACGTGGGTCAAAAGTTGTGTTTCGGACGGGGCGTGTTCAACAAGCATTCGGACTTCGGACTAGTGGCATGTTCAGCAAGAAAGTCGCGGTTGCGTGTGCGATTCGGCATGACACAAGGCGTGCGAGTTACTCGCAATGCACATGTCAGTTACGAAGCGCGAAATCGCTTGTACTTCCACTATAAATTTGTTTGAACATTTGTGCTTTGTATCTCATTATTTCTAGTGGAAATTGCTGTCATTTCGTATTGACGATTAGCAGCTACTTTGACATCTCATTTGGAGCGAAGACCCTTGAGGCTATTCCTAAATAATTTTCGTTGCGCCGGAGGCGATAGTCCCCTAGGGGATCGCCTTACTAGCTCCAATACGTCTTCTGAGCCTCCGATCCAACGGCTCTCAGACGATCTGATCACCAATATCCTTCATCTAGTTTCTCGGCCCAACAGGTTCCACCATGCTCTGGATTGCACGAGATGGCGCAATGTAGCTTGTCGCGTACAGGAGGTCATCTACCTGCACAGTGGCTGTCGCATGGATGCACACCAGCTTCTATCCCCACTCTCGGCAATCCCAAGGCCGAATCAGCTCCTTCTCCACGGCCGTAGCCTGGCTCTCATCCCAGAAGGGTTCCTCGCAGCCGTTGCTATGGTTCATCCCAAGCTGACTGCGCTTCACATGGAAACCATGTGTGACACGATCGGACCTAGCAATGGTTGCACAAAGGAAGGAATCGCACACCTGTTCGAGAGATGCACACGGCTGGAGGATGTGCATCTCGAGTGCCCCTCGGGTCTGCCTGCCATTCCCGCTGCCATTAGCACCCTCACTCGCCTCAGGGACATCCACCTAGCCACTGATGTCGACCGTCTCCCGGACTCCCTCACCTCGTTACAATCACTCGAGACATGCGTGCTGCACATGGGGAGGCTGCAGGAGTTGCCTTTGGATTTCGGCAATCTGATTCGATCAAGTCGTTGGAGCTGGCCGGCTATCAATCTCTTGGTTCGCTCCCGGAATTGTTTGGGGAGCTTGCGAATCTAGACCGTCTTGTCATCAACGGCTGCAGGTGGTTTCGCCTGCCAGATTCCCTCCCTGCACTTCCGAAGCAGAAGGTGATTGAGATCAGAAGTTGCGATGCATTTTCCCCGCTGCCCAAAGATTCCGGGCAGCTCCAGGCAATGGAATCCTAATTTTGGAGGCGGATGGGATTGGAGGCCTTCCGGAAACCTCAGGCAGCTGCAGCGGCTTCAATCCCTTTCCATCATTGATTGCTGGGATTCCTCATTTCTGCCCGGCTCCTTGGCCAATCTCTCATTACTCATGGATCTCTCTCTGAATTTGCCGAATCTTTCAGCGCTGTCGAATTGTCAAAGCTCCCAACTGTCATGCTGTTAGCTGGCCGCCTCACAGGCCTGCCTGACTCCATCACATCTGCAACTGCGCTCCAACTGCTGGTGCTGCATTATATCCAAACGCTTACATCTCTGCCCGAGGACTTGGGGCAGCTGAGTGCACTGGAGGTTTTGAATCCATCGGGCCTGGACCAGCCCACTCGCCTGCCGGACTCCCTCTGCCAGCTGTCTTCCCTTCAACGATTAACAGTGAGTGGTTACCCGAGGCTGACAACTCTCCCACATGCCATGGGCGATGGCCTTCAGAGCAAGCCTGCGCGAGCTCAATGTGAACTGCAAGGCTCTCACCCACCTCCTCCCATCCTTCTTCCCGCTGTCATTGCTAGAGAAGCTGGGAATATTCCACCTCAATTGCTTTGAAGGGCCCTTGCCAGACGGCTTTAGGTGCTTCATAAAGCTCAGAGAGCTCTCTCTGGTTGCCATGCTTCGTCTGACGGCCCTCCCTGCATCTCTCTCTGTGCTCGCTCCCTCGCTCACGAGACTGAGAGTGGAAGTTTGCAGTGAGCTGGAGGAGGTGGCAGAGGGGGTGGGGCAGCTAGAGATGCTGGAAGAGCTCACACTCACGCATCTGGATAACCTCAAGGGCAGCTAGAGATGCTAGAAGAGCTCACACTCACGCATCTGCCTCGGTGCGGAAGCTAGTGGTGGGGAACTGCAGGCGCCTGGGCAGGAGCACTAGTGCCACCTTGTTCTAATGCAGCAGCAGCAGCAGCAGCACCAGCAGCAGCAGCAGCAGCAGCAGCATCTGCTAGCAGCGGTTGGAGGAGAACTTTGGAGTGGATCACAGGAGCGGCACTGCTTCCATCGCTGCAAAGCCTATCCATCGTGGATGTTCATTGCGAAGCCCTCGGCCCATCATTGGGTTGCTTCTCTTGCTTAACAAGCCTGACACTATTGAATACGCCGGCACTGCATTGCACTCCTGACACCATTTCGGGGTTGTCCAATCTGCAGTCACTGCAAATCCGTGAAGCCAAGTGCCTGGAAACACTGCCAGCAGCCGTGGGACGAATCTCAAGCCTTACCTTGCTCTCATGAGCTGCCCGACTCGTTTGGGCAGCTGAAGGAGCTGAAGACTCTGAACATCAGTCGCTGCCCAAAGCTAGCCAAGCTTCCGATTCGTTTCCTGCTCTCTCCAGCCTGCAGGATTGCGCCCTCTACAACTACCTGAAGTTCACATCACTTCCAGACGGATTTGGAAAGCTTTCCTGTCTCCAGGAGCTCTGACTTTTGGAACTACCAAACCTTCGCAACCTGCCCGGATCAGTTCTGTAGCTGCCCCGACTGGAGCACCTGCGAGTGCGCAAGTGTGAGCAACTGGATGAGCTGCCGTCGTCTCTCAGCGATATGCCAATGCTGCAATGGTACACGATTGATGAGTGCCCTCTGATCTCAAACCAGAGCAAGTGCATTCTTGGGAGGAGATGCTCATAGGCAGCAGAGGTTGAGTAAGGTGGGTGTGGACTGGGGAGGGGTTGAGGGGGATGTGGGGACAGGGGAGAATGGAGTTAACAGTGAAGGAGAGGTGGAAAGGGTGGGTGGCGAGGAGGAAGAGCGCAGCTTAGGGGAGAGGAAAAGGGGAGAAAGTGAAAGATAAGGATGTGGGGGGAGGGGTGGGAAGATGGAGGATGAGAGACCTGAGCAAGGATGAAGAGATGGGGGGATTGAAGGGGATCAGCTGGAGGGAAGGGGTGCTCGGAAACGAAAAGGGTTTTGGCCAGAATGTAGTAGCTGAATTCTTTCCCCTTTTCTGTCCTGATGCTGTCCCTTTTTGCACTTACACCGTACGATGCCTCGGTGCACCACCCTTCGGTTACGAATCCCAGCTGTAGGGTTTCTCTGTATATCCAGGCTTCGTCTCTGGTGTGTGCTATGCTTTCTGCTCACATGTTCATGTGTGCACCTTATTGTGTCCTCCGATGCATGCTTTCTGCTGTGCTTTCTTTCTCCATATCCATGCCCCACTTCCCCTTTCCTTCTGTGCAGCTGGAATGGAGGGGTGCGCAGCACAGCACGTGTTGGCCAAGGCGCAACGTGCATGCCATTGCAGCAACCCTCCTCTCAGCACCACCGCGCACCTCCCCCTTCCCTTCACATCCATCCCCTCCCCACCATTTCCCCTCTCTCGCTCTCGCCCCCCCCCCCCCCCCCCTTCTCGCCCCTGTGCTGCTCGATCCCCTCCGCTGCTTGCCCCCCACCTCCTGATGCTGTGGCTGCTGCTGGTGCTGGTGCTGGTGCTAGCGCTGCGACTACTGCCGCTGCTGCTGCGGCTGCTGAGAGGGAAAGGGGTGATCGTGCTGGGATTGCAGGCGTGGGTGGAGGAAGCAACCACAGGCGTGGTATGAGGCCGAGATTGCCCAGCCTGCAGTGGTGGGGGCTGGACGAGGCTGTGGCTAGTGCTGCTTGCTAATAAGCGGCATGGGACATGGTTGTGGGAGACCCGGGGGGCGTGGTTTGAAAGCATGGGAAGACAAGGGGTGAGGGGTGTTAGCCAGCTCTCAGTGTGCTGAAAAATTATAGGAGCAGAGGCTTAGGGCGTGGAACATAGTACAGTTACGAACTCTCAAGCTCGTACTTCCACCACCCCCCACACCCATTCAAAACTTTATTGAACTTTAATGCAGCTTATCGGTACCAAACTGCCCTCCACCTCGCCCAGAGTTCGAACTTTGCTGGTTTCATAACCGTATGTTCCATGCCCTTATGCTTGTAAGGATATTCCCTTTTCCTTACTGGGCTCAACTACAGCGCGTACGCCCTCGACTCTCGGAAGTCCATGCTCGGACAACTTCTTCGATCCCGGACCTCTTTGCGAACCCTAATCTCCTGTCAACTTCTATATTTGTAATTATAGGCTAGATAGGTGCATGCCCTTAAAGAGTACAACCCACAAGCATAATAACACCTTGTATGCCCTTGCCTAGCTCAATTCGCTATTCTGAGATGGTATCAGACTAGGTTAGGTCTCTCCACCCGCGCTTCCGCCTTAGCCTGCCATAGTCCCGCCGCGTCGCCCTAGCCGGCCCGCCTCGTTTAGTCTTGCCGCCCTAGCTTGCCGCCGACCCCTTGCTCGCCGCCGGCCCCTTGCTCGCTGCCGGCCCCTTACTCGCCATACAGCTCCTAGCCTGCCGCTAGCCCCTAAAGCGTTGTCGGCCCCTCGTGCGCTGCACAGCCCCTAGTCCGCCGCCGGCCCCTTGCCCGCTGCTCGGCCCCTTTCCTCATCGTGCGGCCTCTTGCTCGCCAGCCCCAGCTCACCGGTCTCGCTCGCCGGCCGCAGATTGCGGGACCCAGCTTGTCGGCCCCTGCTCGCTGGCCCTAGCTTGCCAGCCCCAGATCGTTTGCCCTAGCTCGCCGGCCCGTGCTCGTCGGTCCCAGCTCGCCGGCCCCGACTTGCGCCGCACTCAGCTCGCCGACCCCAGATTGCCGGCCCCAGCTCGGCTCTCACCGGCCCCTTGCTCGACGCCGGCCCGCAGCCGGCCTCAGCTCGCCGCGCCGCCCCCTTTGTTGCCGGCCCCAGCTGCCGCGCTGCCCCTGCTTGCAGCCGGCCCCAGCCCGCCCCGTCGCCGACCTCAGCCTGCCATGCCGCCTATCTCGCCACCGGCTTCGTGCTGCCATGCCGCCCCTGTTTGCCGGCCCCTCCTCTCCGCCGGCTCTGGTTCCACTCTGAGCCGGCGCTTCGGCCGGCTGTCTCCATTGTCGTGGTTTCACCACGCTCCACCGCACACTACCACTCTTCGCACCTCTCTACCGCTCTCCTCCGCTCTACATCACGCTCCACCGCCCTCCACCGCTCTTCACAGCACCTGCCTGCACCCCTCCTCCTCCTCTTGCGGTCGTCAGCTGCTGCAACCGTGGTGATGGCGGACGCTGTGCTCCGCCTGGACGTGGAGGGTTGGGCGGTTGAATTTGAGGCATGGCTCGTACACCCCCGCCGCCCACTGAAGGGTCAGCACCAGGATGGTCAGTCCCTGGCTGTCCACGTCGACAGTAAGCTCCCCTGCCCCGACCCACCTGCTGCTCTCCCTGGCGCTCCCACGCCTGCTGAGCGTGAACCTTTTGCAGCTGCTGCGCCCGTCCGCTCTGTCTGGGAGTCGTGTGACGCTGTTGCGCAGCTTGCTATTAGTTATGCCCTCCCCCTATCCGAGCTTCCCCAATTTCAGGCCGTAGAGACTGTCAAGGAGTATCTGGATGCCATCATTGCGCGCTATTCCACTCCCTCCTCCGCCTCTGCTGGCCGCCTCCTTCTGCGCCTGCTCTTCCCTAATCTTGCGTCTTTCCCCACTGTCGCTGATCTTGCCACTCATCTGCGCGCACTTGAGTCTAGCTACCGCAATGCTAGCACTTAGGCCCAGCTCATTGTACTGCCTCCCCCCCTTGGCGCTATCCTCTACTTCCTTGCCACGCGTCTCCCTGACTGCCTCGCCAACGCCTGCGACGCCTTCCTTAGTCTCCACCCCGCTGACCTCACCCTTACCGAGTTTGTCACCACCATGTCCGTGATAGAGACTCGCCAGTGCAATATCGCTCAGTCTAGTGGTATTGCGGCGGTCCCTATCTTCCAGGGCTGTGCTCCCTCCCAGTGCACTTACTCTGACGTTTCTATTGCTGTCGCTGAGACAGCCCCTACCGCTGAGTCCGCCGTGCAGCCTCGTCAGGGAAAGGGCCGCCGCCCCAGAGGAGGGTGTGGCGGAGGGAGAGGCGGCGGGGGTGTCAGGGGTGGTGGAGGTGGTGGAGGTGGTGCGAGTGCTGGTAGTACAAACGAGGGGGCCGGGGCTGATGCCCCGGCGCAGCAGCAAGAGCAGCAGCAGCAGCCCCAGCAGCAGCAGCCATGGGGACCCCCGCCGCCGTGGTGGCATGGTGACTTTGGTGGCGGCTCGCGCAGCTTGACGTCCGGTGCCAACTCCAGCTGTGTGAGTTGCCAGTACCAGCTCCAGACTGGCCCTTTTCGTGGCACCGTGTATAGCCGTCCTGGTCACACCGCCGCCCGCTGCTACCGTCACCTTGACAACCTCTTTTGTCTCCGCTTCGGCTCAGGTCCAGACCTCCCGGCACCGTGTGTAGTCGCCGTCTTGGTACGTCACCACGTGCCTCTTGTTGTAATGGATATTGATTAGATTCGCTCTAATTTGTATGCCATGTATGCTGATGACTCTAGTGTGACTGGACCTTATTACCCTGTGTTACCTAGCGTAAGTGTACCCACTGTAAGTAGTCTAGGCTCCCCTGTTGCGTGACACGTAGGACCTCCTGACTTGTTTAGCCTTGGCTCCACGCTAGTCCCTCCGCCGGCTGATGCTACCGCCGCTCTCTCCTTCATGTTGGACTCTAGTGCATCCACCTGCTTCTTCCGCGACCACACCGCACTCACGCCGCTTGCTGCCCTCACAGCCGTCGCTCTTGCTGACCCTTCCTCAGGTCCGGTAGTTGCACATAGTTCCACCACCCTTCCCTGTCTGGCGGTTCCCTTGGGCCCCCTTACATGCCTACACATCCCCTCGTTCTCCACGAACCTAGTTGGTGTCGGCTGACTTCAGGCCCTCGGCGTCACCACTATTTTTCCTAGACGCGAGCGGTATGCGGTCTGTACCGAGGTCACCTCTGGTTGCCCCTCACCACGTTCCTTCGGGACCCGGTATCTGGCCTGTTCATGCTAGACACTGCGTCCCCCCATGTGGCTGCATCTACTCAGGTTGCTGCGGCTTGTTCGTGTCAGTCGCTCACTCACCCATCGCTGTTGTGGCACCACCGCCTAGGTCACCCTGCCCTCCCGCGTCTACGTCACATGTCACAGCACGGTCTTGTCTTAGGTCTCCCTGCACTGCTCCCTACTCTCCCTCCCTCACTTGCGCCGTCGTGTACGCTTTGCGTCGAGGGCCGGCTGCGCCGTGCTCCTCACTCATCCTCGCTTCTCCCTACCACTACATCACTCCAAACCCTGCTCTTGGACGTTTGGAGCCCAGCCCCCGTCCCTGGGCTATGTTGCGAGCGCTACTTTCTGGTACTCATTGATGGCTTCACGTGCTACACCACCCTGTTTCCCCTAGAGCGGAAGGCCGATGTGCCTGGCATTCTTATCCCGTGGCTTGTAGCTGCTAGAGTCCTCCGCGCCCTGCCCGTGCTCCGTCTCCACTCCGACTGTGGCGGTGAGTTCAGCTCCGGTCGGCTTGGTCAGTTCTGTCGTGCAGAGAGCATCACCCAGTCATACACACTGCCGGACTTCCCACAGCAGAATGGGGTCACTGAGCATCGCATTGGTTTGGTCATGGAAATGGCTCGAACCTCCATGATCCATACCGGTGCACCCCATTTTCTGTGGCCATTTGCAGTGTGCTACGCTGCTCACCAGCTTAACATGTCGCACTCCCAGTAGCCACAGGTTTTGCCGCCCTTCTTTGGACAGAGTCCCCTAGTGACACGTCTGCGTTTGACGTCTGGGGTTGCCTCTCTCACGTCCGCGACTCTCATGCGGACATGCTCAGTGCCCGCACCATCCCCGTTGTCTTCCTTGGCTTCCCCCCGGACGCATCTGACTGGCACTTCTAACACCCGCCGTCTCAATATATTTTTCACTCGCATGACGTCACGTTTGATTAGCCTGTCCCCTTCTACTCCTACTTTCCCTACTGAGGTCTCCCGATCACCCCACCCCTATTCCTTGTCCCCACTCCCCCGATAACACCTGCTCCCCGTCTTGCCCCCTCTAGTGTGTCTCACGTCGCCCCCCTTCCCTCGATTTCCCCGGCGGAGGAGTCTACATATTCGGGGGGCCCTGCGGCTCAGGGACTGCCGCCTGTTTCTGCGGCGCTTGCACCCTCAGCCCCAATGTCTAATCTGCCGCCGCACCAGCAACAGCCACCGTAGCAGCCGCCGCCGCCGCAGCAGCAATCGTCGCCTCAGCTGCAGGGGTATGCAAGCTCTGGGGGTGCTCGCATTGGGAGTGCCGGTACTGAGGCGGGTGCTGGTCCTAGGGGTGCTACTTCTGGGGGTGCTCGTCCTGGGGGTGCTGGTCCTGTGGGTGCTGGTTATGGGGGTTCTAGTCCTGGGGGTGCTGTCGTGGCAGTCCTGGAGGTCGCAGGGGTGCGGCTGGAGGTTCTGGTGTGGGCGCCGAGTAGCAGCAGCAGCAGTCACCGGCGGTGTCCGCCCTTCGCCTCCTCAGTCTTCCCTCCCTTAACCGCCCGCCTGCGTCTCCATTGGCGCCGCCTTCTCCTCATCCGGTCTTCGGCCATGTGTTTCCTCCCCCGGACTCGTCCCTGGCTCGTTGCCCCCCTCGTTCTCCCCCCTGTGTCTCATCCTCTGTCTCCTGACCCGATGCCTCCTTCCCACTTCTGGTCTCGCCTTCCCTCTTGTGCTCGCCCTGTCTCTCCAGTTTAGCGATCTCACCCTATGTTGCTCCGTTCTCATGTGTCTCGTGCTTCTCCTGCACCTTTTCCCCCGTCGCCTCCTCAGTCGCCCCTTACTGTCTCTCCACCCCCTTTCTCTGACTTCCTCCATGCTGCACATCCTCTTGTTCCCCGTGTCCTCGCCTCCCTAGTCACCGACCCGTCCGTTCCTTTCTCCAGTCTCAACGCTCTTGTTGCTGCCGTCGCTGACTTTGTCTCAGACCACCGCCTTGACTACGCCACTTCTCTGTTCTCCGACCCTGCCCGTCCTCCGTCCGTCGGGGTTGCACCTGCCCTTGGCAATGACGTCCTACGGGACAGGCAGTACAAGCAAGCTTTCCTGTTCGAGGCTGCTCCCCATCTCTGCTCCATGCTGCTAGCCCTTGAGGGTGACCCAGACACTCTTGACATCCCGACCCCTCGCACCTATACTGAGGCAACCTTGGGACCCTAGGTCTCTCAGTGGATAGCTACCATGGACGCAGAGATGACATCTTGGGGATCCACCGGCACCTACATCGACGCAATTCCCCCACGTGGGGCGAACATAGTCGGTGGTCGGTGGCTCTTCAAGGTGAAGCGCCCTCCTGGAGAGCCGCCGGTGTTCAAAGCACACTACGTTGCTCGAGGCTCGAATCAACGTGAGGGTGTTGACTCCTTTCAGACCTTCGCCCTGACCTCGAAGATCACCACTCTTCGGGTGCTACTTCACATAGCAGCACACCGCGACTACGAGCTGCACTTCCTCGACTTCTCTGTAGCCTTTCTTTAGGGCAATCTGCACAAGCAGATCTACCTGTGCCGCCCGCCAGGCTTCTCTGGCACTTTGCCTTCGTGGGAACGACTGGTTCTTCTGGCGCCCGGTTCACGGTCTGCTGCAGGTGCCACGGGAGTGGCACGACACACTGCGTGCTACGTTAGCATACCTGCAGTTCTTCCCGTCCTCAGCTGACCCTTCGCTCTTCATTCGCTCAAGCCAGACTCCGTTCTACATCCTAGTCTACGTAGACAACCTGGTCTTCGCTACTGCAGGCAGAGATGCACTGGCCTCAGTGAAGGCTGAGCTGCTGAGGAGACACTTCTGCACTGACCTAGGAGAGCTGCGCCGCTACCTTGGGCTGCAGATCTCCGTGGACAGAGCAGCGCGCACCATCACCCTCGTACACTTCTGCCAGTAGATCACAGCCTCTCAGCTCCAGTCCCGCGAGTCTGTTGAGCCCAGTGGTCTGTACCAGAGCATGTAGGCTGCCTCATGTACCTGTTGACTTGCACTCGTCCAGATCTTGCATGCCCTCTTAGCATCCGAGCTCATTTTGTGGCAACAGCAGACACCGACCCCAGCACTGGTTGGCTGCTAAGAGGTTTTTGCGCTATCTAGCAAGTTCATTGGGCATGGGGCTAGTGCAGGGAGGACGCAGACCAGTGGTTCTCACGGGCACACAGACGCTTCATGGGCAGATGATGCTTAGACTCTCAGGTCCTCCCAGGGCTACTTCTTTAGCCTTGGTGCAGGCGCTATCTCGTGGAGGTCCACGGGCCCGTCGTCTGTTGCATAGTCTAGTCTATGAGATTAATGACCGTGGCGCCATGGCGGCACAGGAGCTCTACTAGTTGACGTTCCTGCTCATAGACTTACGTGAGCGGCCTAGCTCTGCCCCGGTTCTATACGCTTACAACAGGGCCATGATCCTCCTTTGTCACGAGCCTCGACTAGAGGGCAGAGCAAAGCACATCCAGCTACGGTACTTCCCTCCTGCACGAGCTACAGCAGTGCCGCCAGGCCCGCGTAGTACACTTGGCCTCCAGTGCCAACACAGCCGATATCTTTACTAAGGCGCTTGCGCCTAAAGATCGTCAGCGGCACTTCTTACAGCTTGGTCTACTTCTAGTTGCTCCTTACTTGCTAGGTCCCTGATTGTGTACTACTCCGTATCTTGATGGCCTTGTGGCTTGAGTTCTAGTGGCTGGACTCGTAGTGTCGCCGTGGTTTACACTTGTTTAGGTTGTACTCTTGCTGACTGGTCTTCACACCCTTACCTCAGAGGTTAGACTAGTAGTGCCACCTGAGCTCCGTGCCTCTTTCTAGGCACTGCCCCATGTCTAGCCTAGGGGGTGTGTCAACTTCTATATTTGTAGTTTTAGGGTAGATAGGTGCATGCTCTTAGAGAGTACAACCCACAGGCATAATAATGCCATGTATGCCCTTGCCTAGCTTAATTTGCTTTTTGAGACCTCGACGCGTGGCTCTTCCGTAGTTTTCGCCAACCAAACCGCCCCAACCTATTCGTGTGGTTTTGGGCTAGCTCTGTGTGCCTATGAATGCATAGGCCCTCATTTGTATCGAC
>BQMB01001856.1:0-48708 GCA_027943415.1 Closterium sp. NIES-67
TTGAAGAGGTTCTACAGGCACTGCAGACATACAGCGACCTACTCTGAAACAAGCATGTGCTTGTACGCGTGGATAATCAGGGAGTTTTCTTCATATTGAAGAAGGGTGGCTCACAGAGCTCTGATCTCACCATCGCTTGCAAGGAGATCATTCGCACGTGTACTACCCACCGAGTTCGCCTCATGATGGAGTGGATCCCTCGCGGACTCAACACGCATGCGGACGAGCTCCAAGATACTTGATGGCGATGACTACACGCTGAAAACGCCATGGTTCAACATCCTTGATCGGCGCTGGAGTCCCCATTCCATTGATCTCTTCGCCAATGCTAGCAACGCGAAGCTGCGTTGTTTCTGTTCCAAAAACCCGCACCCCGCGGCTACGGCAATCAACGCTTTCACGATCTCTTGGTCGGCAGAACGCGGCTTTGCCTTCCCCCCACCTCAATTGATCCCCGTCGTCCTCCACCATGCGCAACGTACACACGCGTTTCTCACCCTGGTACTTCCCGGCGCCAGCTGGTGGCCACTCCTCCAACCCTCACCGCCAGCCTGGGCTAGCCCCATCAAAGCTCACATCCGACTCACGCACGGAAGCCAATGCTTAGCCCCAGGTACACACACTAGTGCCTTCTCCGGTCTACCTAATAGCCTCATGCTCGCTCTGCAAGTCGCGTTTCCCTAATGTCTGCCTCCCCGCCTGTATCGCAAACAGATCTAATCCCAACCCTGCAACGCGAGCTGCTCTCGGTCATGGCACAAACGCACGCACACTCTACAATTCGAACTTATGAACCTTACTGGCAGCAGTTTCGTTCCTTCTGCATCAAGGTCAACCTTCCCTTCATGCCAACTGCGGACATGACACTCGCCTTGTACCTCGTCTATGCAATTCGAAACAAGGCCACTCTCTCAGTGATACAACTCACATGCTCGGCCGTCAGCTTCGCTCACCGCATGATTGGGGCATCCTGCCCAAGCACTGGCCCCTTCACGTCACAAGTTCGAGAATTCGCCAAGCGAGAGTGTCCCCGGCCCAATCGGACCAAGGAACCGGTCTCTTTACATCAAGTGCACGAGATGGCTACTCACTTCATCAGTGCTAACGATCCGGCCACCTTCCAGAAAGGTCTCATTCCCCTTCTCATGTACGTCGGATTTTTGCGTTACTCCGATCTCGTGGCCATCAACTGGGAGAATATCCAGGTTGAGGATGACGTAATGTGGCTGCTCATCCTGCGCTCCAAAACGGACCAGGCAGGTCAGGGCTCATGAGTTCCTGTTGCTGCCGTCCCGGGACCCCTCTGCCCTGTCCGATGCACCAAACGCTTCATCCGGTTGGCAGGCTATGGACCCACCACTCCAGGACCCTTAATCCGGGTGTTCGGCGTGGCCGCAGGCGGCGTCCCTACTTGCAAGCCGCCATCATACACCACCATACGCAACTGGTGCAAGGAGGCTTTCCAGTCCATCGGCTTGGGTGAGCATCACCTCGGTAACCCACTCCTTTCACAAAGGCGCTGCGACCGTCGCTGCCCACGGAAGCGTAGCGGACCGGCTCTTCAAACGTCTTGGCCGATGGCGCAGCGACACGGCCAAAGAAATTTACGTCACACCTGACGTCGACCCTCGAGTCGGCACCATCCCCGGCACAACATTCTCGAGCTCTTGCACGCCACCGACAGCCATCTCCCTCCATGTGTCAGGTCAACCCAGTGGAATGAGAACGATGCCATTTGCACTACAAGTAGCAAGCTTTCTCAATACGTAAATTTTTAAAGTGTTCACATTTTCAAAATTGCGTATTGTGAATGCGAAGCTGCTTGTAACGCAATCTCAGGCATCGTCTAAGCGCTCTATTCGCCCTTCTCCAACCATATAATGGGGTAGGAGGATATTCTTCCTCCACCCACGTTTTTCTTTTTTCCCAGCTCAAGTTCAATTCCCGCCCACCCAACCCGCTTCGTCTACCCTCTTCAGCATGCACCGCTTCGGTGGATCATCCTCGGCATAGACATATCCCTCATAGTGTAGAAAGTTTATGCTAATACATGAATATATTGGGAACTCTTTGTACTTGATGCCAGTGGAAAGAGAACAAGGCCATTTGCACTACAAGTAGCAAGCTTTCTCAATTACACATTTACATCACAGGAAACCCATTGGTCCCCTAGCTCACACCAGTGTCAGTGGAACGAGCAGTTCCAGCCTAGAACAGACCATCCTCGTTAAAAAACTCCAGAGGAGAGTAGAGCAAGCCCCGTTACTCTTGTAGCAGAATTGCGACCTCACATTTACATCACTGCAAGTTCATCAGCACATCTGTGCCACTGGAACCAGCAGTCCCAGCCTCGCACAAACCGTCCTCGCCAAGAGAGACTCCAATGAAGAGTAGAGTAAGCCCCGTCGCACTCGTAACACAACTGCAACCTCACATTTCCATCACAGCAAGGTCATCAGCCGCTTGACCCACATCTGTGCCACTGGAACCAGCAGTTCCAGCCTCACACAGACCATGCTCCTTAAGAGAGACTCCAATCCCAGTATTAGTCCTTGTCAAATCAGTACCAACCCCATCCTCAATCCCAATGGCTGTACCTGTACCAGCTTCAATAGCGCTTATAGCGGCAGCAACGACTGCTGATGCAGCAGCAGCAGCAGCAGCAGAATCCAAAGGCCCTAATGTTGGTCTTTCAGTTGCTCCCCGTGCTCCTGCTGCCCCATCAATGACAGTGCATGTAGCAGCACCCATAGCATCTGTAGCAGCACCCGTAGCGGTGCCTGTAGCAACATCCGTAACAGCATCTGCAACAGCACCTGTAGCACCACCTGTAGCAGCAGAGGAGGCAGCCTCTGTAGCAGCAAGGGTAGCAGCGGCTGTAGCAGCAGCTGTAGCAGCAGCTGTAGCCGTATCTGCAGCAGCACGAGAAGGAGCAGCCGGAACAGCAGCAGGAGTCACATCTGCACCAGCGATGGGGACAGAGAGGGTGGACAGCTGTTGGTTCTGTTGCTGTTGCAGTTGCTTCTGCTGCTGCTGCTGCTGCTGCTGTGTTGGTGCCTGTGCCTGCACAAGAGGCTTCAGCTCCTGCTGCGAATCTCCTGCCACACTCCCGATGCTGGGTAGGACGAGATTGTGCTGACCTGCTGTTTGCTGCTGCTGCTGCTGCAGTTGGTGTTGCTGCTGCTGCTGCTGCTGTTGGTGTTGCTGTTGCTGCTGTTGCTGGTGTTGCTGTTGCTGCTGCTGCTGCTGCTGCTGCTGCTGTTGCTGTTGCTGTTGCTGTTGCTGTTGCTGTTGCTGTTGCTGTTGCTGCTGCTGTTGGTGTTGCTCTAGCTTCTGCTTGCTTCCTGCTGCTGCCGCCACCACTGCCCCTAGCATGGAGGCAATACAACTGCCTGGAATCTGGACAGTAGACTGCGGGGGGAGCGAGGGGCTCTGAACATGGACAGGTCCCCGGGAAGGGGATGGCTTGGGGATTTGCAGCAAAGGGGAGGGGCTGAAGTTGGGGATCGGGACGGAGATGACAACAGGGGAGGAGGCGGAGGAGGTGAGCCGAGGGGCAGACGAAAGTGGTGCTGGTGCTGGTCCTGGTGCCGGCCCTGGTGCCCGTAGGAGTGATGGTGTGGCCGACGCTGCTGTCCCTTCTCCTGCCACCCCTGCTGCTCCTGCTGCTCCCGCTACTCCTGCCACTGCTGCTGCTGCTCCTGCTGTTGCTGCCGCCCCGCCTGCTGCTGCTGCAGCGCCCGGATTCAGAATTGACTGGACAAAGCTCAAGGGGGACTGCTGCGATTCAGTACAAGGAGGATGGGGGAAGGGAGGCGCGCCTGCCAGGGGATTCCCTGCCGAGCCTAATCTAGGCATGAGCAATGCCGAGCCTAGCCTGGGCACTTGCAACGGCGGGCCTGTTCTGGCGATGAAAGAAGGGGAGGCGGCTGAGGAGGGTAGAGTGGCGGAAGTAACAGCAGCTGGTGCAGCAGCAGCAGTGGCAACAGTGGCTGCTGCTGAAAAGGGTGGGACAGAGAGGGGTGTCATGAGGGAGGGGGAGGGGGCGGCAGCACGTGTGGGAGTGGACGGAGCTACAGTGCCGAGTAAGAGTCCCCCAGCAGCAGACGGCAAGGTGGCAGCAGAAGTACAAGCAGCAGCAGCAGCAGCGTCAGTAATAACTACAGCACCAGCTGCAGAACCAGCGTCAGTACCAGCAGCATAACTAGCAGCACCACCGGCAGCAGCAGGGCCAGCAGTATTGGCAGGAGCACCAGCAGCAGCAGGAAAAAAACCCGCAGGAGCAGCGGCAGCAGCAGCAGCAGTGGCAGCAGCAGCGGTGGCAGCAGCCGCCGTCGAAGCAGCAGCCTTAGAAACAGCAGCTCCAGCCATACAACCAGTCGGAGCAGCCAGATTGGAAGCAGGGAGGGTCTGGGGCGGGTTGGGGTCAATGCCCGCGTTATAGAGCACCCCTTTAAAGATATGGCCGCCGATCTTGACACTGGCGTGGTAGCCGAACTCAAAGTGCCCGTCCACGATGCCTGTCACCCGCACACTCCTCAGGAGCGTCTGAACCACCACCTCGGCCGGAAGGGCTGGGAATAGAGAAGTGCCACGGCACAGCAAGAGAAGGGAAGGAAAGAGAGACACGGCACGGCTTTGCTATCTGAGGCGCGTGGCACGTCTGTACCAAACTCTAAGTGCCATCCACTATGCCCGCCTGTCACCCACACACTCCGCTGGAGCGTCTGAACCACCACCTCGGCTGGGAGGGCTGGAGTGAGGGGAGGGTTCAAAAGCGAATAGAAAGAGGACGAGGAGAGGGAAAGGCTGCTTTCAATGGAGGACCCTGTCTGTCCCCCGCACACTCCAGAGGAGGACCGGACCAACTCTTCTGCTGGGAGGGCTGGCGTGAGGGAAGGGATAGGAAGCGAAAGAACCAGGAAGGCGAGAGAATGGGTTAGGAAGGAAAGAAGCAGCATCAAGTCTCCCGTCTCATGCCTTCCAGGAAACTCTAAGCGCCTAACACTTGTTTTTTCGGCTTGTAAACCTTTATGAAAAAGGCACCTCACCTTGAGTCTGTTGCGCTGGTGTGTCCGGGAGAGCCAGCATTGATGGCTGCTGCGACGACTGCTGCTGCTGCTGCTGCAACTGGTGCTGCTGCTGCACGGGAGTCTGAGCTGGTTGCAGCCCCGCCTGTTGCTGGTATTCAGACGGAACCAGGAGCATTTGCTGTGACTGTGACTGGGTTTGAGCTTGACCCTGAGCTTGCATACCCGTCTGTGCACCTAGCAGCGGCACTGCTCCTCCTGTTTGCTGCTGCTGCTGCTGCTGCTGGTGTTGCGCCAGCGCCTGCACTTGCCCCTGACTGGGCACAAGGCCAGGCACTTGAATCGACACCTGAGAAGGCACCTGAGCCGGCACCTGCGCCTGGGGAATGGGCACCACCACAGACGCTACCGGCCCTCGCGCAGGCGACTGAGCCATGACAGGTGTGGACACCCCACTGGCCGGAAAAAAGCTCGAGTTTCCCAAAGCACCCCAGAGCAGCAGCAGGCGCTGACGCAGCAGCAGGTAGCATAGCAGAAGAGATAGCACCACCAGCACCAGCAGCAGCAGTAGTGACAGCGGTGGCAGCGGCAGCATGGTAAGTCGTAGGCATGGGTCCTGCCACTGGCGACTGCGACCCGCTCCCTCGCGCCCGTTTCGTCCGCGGCGGAAGGGGCAGAGACGCTGCCCCACCCGCGCCCGCCGCCGCCGCCGCCGCCCGCGCGGCCGACTCCATCAGCTCGCGCTTCCTGCGCTCCGCGGCGGGCACCCACGTGCTGCGGATGTGCGTGGAGCAGTTGTACCCGCGCGCCTTGCAGCACGTGCGGCAGCGGCGGTACGGGCAGTCGCGCTTGCTGGCGTTGCCGCACTCCATGCAGGAATTTCCCTCGCGGAAGATCGCCGGACCCAGGGGTTGGATTACGGGGAGCGTCAGAACTTGCTGCTGCATCGGCTGCTGCTGCTGCTGCTGCTGCTGCTGGTGAATCAGTTGCTGCTGCAGATGCTGCTGCAGCTGCTGTTGCTGCGGCTGAGTACCCATGGAAGGCGGGACTATAACGGGAGTGAGCGGCTGTTGTAGATGCTGCGGCTGTAGCAGCTCCTGTGGCTGTAGCAGCTCCTGTGGCTGTAGCAGCTGCTCCTGCTTCGGTTGAGTGGGAGACTGCTGCAGATTAGGTTGCTGTGATTGACTCGAGCCACCAGGAGGGGGAAGAGGAGAAGAATCAAGAGGAGAAGCGGGTCCGCCATCGGCTGCCGTCGCCATGGCTGGTCCGCAACCCCCACACTTACAAAACCGTCGGTCGCAACTCCACCACTCAAGAAACCTCCGGTCGGAACCCACCACCCACAACCCCCGTTAACCCGATTGGTGCGAAAGGGAATCCGCTAGCTGTATTTCTGGGCGGTTCTCTTAAGAAACGACTCTCAAAACAACCGTTTTTTTGTGCTAAGACTGGACAGCTGATCTCGTTAGTGCGGGAGAGCAAACTTTGGCGTACGAACGACCATAAATAAGCGGCCGTATAATCTCCCGCCGTTGGAACCTGGAAAACATGGAAGGGGAAATACAACACCAAAACGAGCAAAATGAACGGAATGGTAAAAGAAAGGGGGAGAGTTGCACACAGCATGGAATTTTTTAGAATTCTCAAATTCTCTTGCACACAGCATGGCAAGGACGACGCAGAAATCCGTTTTTGACGCGTCACGGGTCATGGTTATTTCAGCATCGTGCGACGATTCGCAGCGACTAGGAGCACGCATATTTCACGGCACTTCCGAAAGCACGCGGAAAGCACGCAGACAAGGAACGGAACGGCAGCCTACGGAACTATGGCGAAGACGACGCGTTGAGTCTACTAACGAGAAAGCACGTAACGTGACAAGAGTCAAAGAGAACGAGGAATCGGCTAGGAAGAGAAAGTCGTTTCGGAAAGAAGAGAACAAAATAAAGGCTAAGGGGATTGGAAGTGACGATGGATGGAGGCAAAAAATCTCATCGAAGTACTGTACTGAACCATGACTGAGGACTACTCAGTCAAAAGGTGGATAGACGGGACAGTTCAACAAAAACTCACGTCAGGAACGGAGCTGCTGGCTGATTCAAGCAACAGAAGAGTGCAGCGAAAACGGTAACTCCTAGGCCAATCTAGCCTTGAAAGCTACGGCTAGCTCCTAGAATGAGGGTGTACGGGAAACCCTAGTCCTAGATGGCCTGCACGGCTAGCGCTCTACCCCTCGGGATTGGTTGCCCGAGATTTCAGAAGGATAGGCTGGGACAGGCTAGGTTGGGCAGAAGTTTGGGTGAGGGGGACACCTAACAGACGAGGCGTAACGTAGTTCGTAACGTTACGGAGGGTTACGATACGGTGAAGTGAGGTTCCAACCAAAGGTCTTGTAGGCCTTGAATCTCATCTAGTCGGTTTGGTGGGCACAGGTAAGGCGCTACCTCCACTGAGGAGATGGTTAGTGAAAATCGAGGCAATCCCCAGCAGCTGGTTCCCCTGCCCGTATCAAAACAGACCTCTCAGGGTGTTTCTAAAACTTGGTCTCTCCTCCCATGGGTTTTGCAGAAATGGTTGGAGTTGAGGCCTACTAGCTGAGGCCAGTACAGGGGGCCGTTTGCTGGTAATTTTGACAGGAAGGGGAACCGACACGAGGAGTGGCACGGGGGTCAGTCTCCTGGGCGAACAGAAGTTACGTGGCCAAACATACTCAATAATTTTATTTGTGCCCGCGCGGACTTGAACTCAAGACAGTCAAGTTAAATGATGGCAGCGGTCAAGCTCGCAAGAAAGAGTAGATCAAATTTGCCGACAATGTACAGTGACACCTTTCAGAGGTGGGGACCTTCTACAAAAAACAATTCTGACAATTCAAAATTGAATTGGCCGATTAAACGCGAGTGCATTGGCCAGCTCTGCGTGCCATGCCGATCCCCCTTGGCTCCATACCACGACCTTGGTGGTATGAGTTGAATGGGGGGATGGCACTAAGATTGCCCCTGAGCTCTGGGCGTCAGAATTTGTGCGCTTTTGGGGGGAAGGGAAGAGACACGCGACTTGGGAGTTTGGAAATCGCTAACTAAACCAAACCCGTCGCATGATGCCATCTTGCGTCGCACTAAACCTTCGGTGACCCAACGGACCCTTGTTTTATGTTCCGCATGAGAGCATTTCCTCTCTGCACCACTAAAAAATTGGCCAACGAACGCCCCCAAGAATTCTGAGTTGAAGGCTGGTTGCAAGAACAGGGGAAATGATAAAAAAGGGTCCTCGCTTTGCCAGATGCGTGAGCAAAAAAGGTCTGGCTATTTTCTACTCTAGGGACCTCGCCTCTGAACCTGAAATACAGTTCCTACTTTGTTTAGTATTTTAAACGTTTACGGGACGTTTGCGGTAGCATTCAATATTTTTCAACGGGGAAAAAAAAAACTAAAATCCATTTGGGATCGAATTCCGTTCCGGATGGTATCAACTCTAAACACGCGGCCCTTTTGCGAGTTTAGGGTTGATGCCACACCGAGTCACATGCGGTGCCCCTATGGGTTTTAGTTTTTAGTTTTTTTTTTTTTTTTTTTGGTGCCCACATAGAATTCGTATAAAGGTTCCACCGCAGGGTTGCGACACGAAGCGCCCCCATGAACCTGCAAAATGTGTGACCCTGTGATGTGTACGTATTGTCTGGCAAATGAGGTGTAGTACAGGCTCGGAGACGAGGTCTTGAGGCAAGAAGCTGCCGGACCTTTTTTGCTCACGCCTCTTGCAAAGCGAGGACCCTTTTTTATCATTTCCCAAAGAATAGTCGAGGAGACTTCGCGGCAGAACCAAGATGATCCATTTTTTCAGATTGCTCGATCTCTGTCATATACGAGAGCCCCAAAGTTCTACTTTGAAGTTGCCCCCAATAAGGGTCACGCCCAGAGACATGGTTCAATTCACAAAAACTGTACAACACCCAAACCTTGTTTGGCGACACTTTATGGAACCCCCTTGAGGTTTTCCTTCATCGGATTCGAGAGGGCTCACAACCAGGGCTTACTTTTGGTTTTCAGCCACCCTTAAAAAATTGGGTTTCTTGAGCCTTTACTCTTATTTTTTAGGGTCCAGCATAAGGCAACCCTTAATCATTAGGGTTTATTCGCATAGTACCATTTTCACTACACAATTAGAATCTACCAGGAGATGTATGGGCAAGATAAAATGGGCGTGAATAATGGGCACGGGGTTGGGGATATGAGGGGAGAATGACTAAATCGAATGAGTGAGTTGTCTCCCCCTTTGTTTGTGACTACGATGTATGAGTGATGTGCTGTTAGGGGAGAAGAATGAAAATCTACTAAGGGAGTTGTCTCTTCTCTGAGTAACGTGCTGTGAGAGGAGAAGAATGAAATTATAGTAAGGGTGTTGTCTCCCCCCTGTTTGTGAATATGAGGTGTGAGTAACATACTATGAGGGGAGAAGAACGTAAATCTACTAAGGGAGTTGTCTCCCCTCTGTTTGTGACTAAGAGGTGTGAGTAACGTGCTGTGAGGGGAGAAGGACGAAAATATACTAAGGGAGTTTGTCTCCCTTCTGTTTGTGGATACGAGGTGTAAGTAACGTGCTGTGAGGGGAGAAGGACGAAAATATTCTAAGGGAGTTCTTACCCCTCTGTTTGTCACTTGGTGTGAGTACGTGCTGTGAGGGGGGGAACAACAAAAATCTTCTAAGATAGTTGTTTCTCCTAAGGATATCCCCCATGTTGCCCTACCAGCACTAGTAGTACACTCAGGGTAGGAAAAGCAAATGCCCTTGAACTCTAGGGTCGTACTCTGAATAAACCCTTAATCCACCGGGTTCATAAAAAGCCAACCCTGAATTTGTGCGGCAAGCTGAAAAATGCCATTTATTTGTCTCAAATTCAGGGCAACAACTCTTGAAAAATAGGCCTTGCTCACAACCTACACTCAAATTATTCACACAGAACCTAGGGCAAATAATTTGGCTACCGAACAGGCAGTCGATAAAGGATGGTTTATTGGCCAAGGAATCCTAGAAGCACATTCCATCACCGGCGATTTGGGTGCGCACAATAAACCAGCAAAGAATTCGGGTAGAGCCAGATTCTTTGCTGATTTATTACTAGCAAGGGGTACCGACGAGATGTTTAGGATACACCCGAATCGGGCAAGGCTGTGGTTAGAACGCCCTAAAAACAACTGCTTTGTGGTTGGCAGGAAAAATGCCTAAGGACGAACTCAAGAACCAGCTCATGGCGCGAGTTTTGTGTGCCCCCGAGCTTTGACGGGCATGCTCTAAATTTGGGCACAAGTATGCAGTCAACGCCACAATGACACGCGTGCAGCAGCACGGTTGGATGGGCCGTGCTTGCCTTGTTGTGCCAAGAATTTGTCGTTCGTCGGGACTTGGCAGCGTGATCTGTCGAGACATCTCGACTGTGGTCGAGTGCAAGTTTTGTGGTGTCAGGGAGTGTTTGTAGTAGGTGGCATCCAGAGTTGTATCATCCGAGAATGTTGGAAACCCATAGCAACCGTTGAAATTTCGAAATAACGTTTGGAATGGTTTTGTAACATTCTATTATGACACTATTACGGGATAATACCTAATAAAAACAGCCTCAGTGCAGTGTATCTAGTGCATAAATGCGGTGTGTGCCAAGTATGGAAGCATACAGAATGTGGGCGGTGTTGTTGTGTGCACTATATCATGCAAAAGACGATGTACTCGAGGGTACTCAGTAGGGCTTATGCTAGGTTCTAGGGTTGCGTAGCAGAACGCTCAGAGCTTCCCTGAAATTTCACCCTAATCACCCAAGAGCCGAAGAATGAGGGGTGTTGGGAGATAAGGAAACTTGTATTTTCAATGGATGGGGGGAGTGAACGGGGGGATGGGTAGGTAGGGGAAAATATCCGGGTCACTAGGAAATCCTCCCGGAGGTTCCATGATTGCCAAGAGGCCTACCGGATTTCGTCAGGGCTGGATGAACAGCACCCGGTTATAATCAGGATTTACAGAAAACATCTTTATAATTTCAGTCAAGTCAGGGCAAATGCCTTGATAACATAAGCCCAGCAGAGGCTTTGCACCTGAGAAGAATCCCAAGGGAGCATGGTCTCATCTCGTCCACACAGAGTTCCGCGCCATGAAAATTTCGACCCTACATGACGGATTCGCGTCGCGGTGCACTTTGAGGCACGAACCGAGGAATTCCCTAAAATTTAGAGCGTGTCTAGGAATGCAGTCTGTCATCCGCTGTCATCCGATGACAGGACGAATCGTAGCCGCTGCCATCCATCCGTATGGGAATCGACGGACGAGACTCGTTCTGCATCCGCTGTCATCCGCTGTCACAACACTTTGGACACGTTCTTAGAGAACCTCGATGCTGTACAAGAGATACCTCCGGAGCCTAGGAAGGCAGACAACCACAACCCCTGCGCCGAAATGCTTCCCTATACCCGAGGAAAGATGATGAGCGGAACGAGTGCCAGCCACGGCGAGAAAGTAGAACGACAGGAAGGACGTATTTGGAAAAAAACGGCTTATGTGATGCCATTGTGAGACGTACTTTAGCTTTTTGGCTCGCATTTCGAACCTCGATCGACACGAAGTTCAGAGTTATGCAGAACTATCCCCTTCGTAACTAGATGGTAACTTCCTTCGTTCTAAAGGTTCTGTGCCTGAACCACTCTAACGAACGCGTCGGAAGCACAAACAGGCCCAAGAATGGAGTATACCATGAGCCAGCCAGTGTACGGATGGACCAAGGCGGCCTAGAATTTCGGTGAAGTGATCCTAGCATAATTCTTCTTCATTGGTTTGTGAGCGGGCTTATCCAGTCCCACACATTGGTTTCAACGAAACGGATCACCTCAGAAGGCTCCTAGCAGCTACTTAGGAAGCATAAGTCTTACTTACCCTGGGATTAACATCCAAACTAGTAGGATGGCGGAGCAACCGTTAGGATCCGAACCGTCGAAACGCACGTTTAGCGAAAGCGCATGATCACGCGTACACCAGCAATGCGGCGAGTATTAATGGGGTCACCATGACATCTCGGCCCTCCCGCATCAGCACCGCTGTCTCTCGGCTCATCCTTCCCCTTCAGAATACCTTGTTCCGACCTCTTAAAGCCCGCAGTCCGGATTGTCCAAGAAGGGGGGTTGGTAAACACTTGAAGCTGTGTAGCGAACTTTTTACTAGGGCTTCGGAGGTTGGCAAACTTTTTTGGGGGTTCGCTATCCAACCAAAAATTCCCCCCCCGTTCAACTGTTTTAAACCCGCGTGCCAAGTAGTTCAATGGTAGGAAGGTTGATTGGATAGGAGAACGGGATTGGTTGTCCAGTAGTTCTCCTAGGGAACTCTCAATCAAAGGTAGGAAGCTCGAGGCGATTTTGGGACATTTGGTACGCGGTTTTAACTTCTGGACAATCCGGACTGCGGGCTTTAGAAGTCCACAGTGACACTGCTAGCAGCGCTGGCGTCGCGAGCGTTGCTACGAGCGTCGGAAGCGTCGCGGGTGTCGCAAGCGTTCGTAGCAGTAGCGCGAGGAGGAGTAGCATTGACGCCGTCAGGACTAGTACTAGCGGCGCCGACACCGGCTAAGTAGCGGTTAATTCGCTGGAAAACTCGGCGGCGACTGCAGCGGCGGCGGCGGCGGTGGCGGAGACGGCTGTAGCAGGAGCTGGCATGGAGAAAGCTCGAGATAATTCGAGGGAGAGAGAGGAGGAAAAGGAGGAGGAGGAGAAAGATTTAGAAGCGGCTTCAGCGGGAGGTCCTGCTACGTGCTCTGCCGCGGTGCTTTTCGAGGGTGAGCGAGAATTAGCAACTCCGCGCGGCGGCTCTACCATAGGTGCTGTTATGCCCCCCGCGTCGGTGCTGTTATGCGCTCCGTGTCGGTGCTGTTATGCGCTCCGCGTCGATGCTGTTATGCGCTCCGTGTCGGTGCTGTTATGTGCTCCGTGTCGGTGCTGTTATGCCCCCCGCGTCGGTGCTGTTATGCGTTCCGCGTCGGTGCTGTTATGTGCTTCGTGTCGGTGCTGTTATGCGATCCGTGTCGGTGCTGTTATGCACTCCGTGTCGGTGCTGTTATGCGCTCCGCGTCGGTGCTGTTATGTGTTTCGTGTCGGTGCTGTTATGCGCTCCGTGTCGGTGCTGTTATGCGCTCCGTGTCGGTGCTGTTATGCGCTCCGTGTCGGTGCTGTTGTGCGCTTCGTGTCGGTGCTGTTATGCGCTCCGTGTCGGTGCTGTTATGCGCTCCGTGTCGGTGCTGTTATGCGCTCCGTGTCGGTGCTGTTATGCGCTCCATGTCGGTGCTGTTATGCGCTCCGCGTCGGTGCTGTTATGTGTTTCGTGTCGGTGCTGTTATGCGCTCCGTGTTGGTGCTGTTATGCGCTCCGTGTCAGTGCTGTTATGCGCTGTGTGTCGGTGCTGTTACGCGCTCCGTGTCGGTGCTGTTGTGCGCTTCGTGTCGGTGCTGTTATGCGGTCCGTGTCGGTGCTGTTATGCGCTCCGTGTCAGTTCTGTTATGTGTTTCGAGTCGGTGCTGTTATGCGCTCCGCGTCGGTGCTGTTATGTGTTTCGTGTCGGTGCTGTTATGCGCTCCGTGTTGGTGCTGTCATGCGCTCCGTGTCGGTGCTGTTATGCGCTCCGTGTCGGTGCTGTTATGCGCTCCGCGTCGGTGCTGTTATGTGTTTCGTGTCGGTGCTGTTATGCGCTCCGTGTTGGTGCTGTTATGCGCTCCGTGTCGGTGCTGTTATGCGATCCGTGTCGGTTCTGTTATGCGCTCCGTGTCGGTGCTGTTATGCGCTCCGCGTCGGTGCTGTTATGTGTCTCGTGTTGGTGCTGTTATGCGCTCCGTGTCGGTGCTGTTATGCGCTCCGTGTCGGTGCTGTTATGCGCTCCGCGTCGGTGCTGTTATGTGTTTCGTGTCGGTGCTGTTATGCGCTCCGCGTCGGTGCTGTTATGTGTTTCGTGTCGGTGCTGTTATGCGCTCCGTGTTGGTGCTGTTATGCGCTCCGTGTCGGTGCTGTTATGCGCTGTGTGTCGGTGCTGTTATGCGCTCCGTGTCGGTGCTGTTATGCGATCCGTGTCGGTTCTGTTACGCGCTCCGTGTCGGTGCTGTTATGCGCTCCGCGTCGGTGCTGTTATGCGTTCCGCGTCGGTGCTGTTATCTGCTTCGTGTAGGTGCTGTTATGCGCTCCGTGTTGGTGCTGTTATGCGCTCCGTGTCAGTGCTGTTATGCGCTGTGTGTCGGTGCTGTTATGCGCTCCGTGTTGGTGCTGTTGTGCGCTTCGTGTCGGTGCTGTTATGCGGTCCGTGTCGGTGCTGTTATGCGCTCCGTGTCGGTGCTGTTATGCGCTCCGCGTCGGTGCTGTTATGTGTTTCGTGTCGGTGCTGTTATGCGCTCCGTGTTGGTGCTGTTATGCGCTCCGTGTCGGTGCTGTTATGCGCTCCGTGTCGGTGCTGTTATGCGCTCCGCGTCGTGCTGTTATGTGTTTCGTGTCGGTGCTGTTATGCGCTCCGTGTTGGTGCTGTTATGCGCTCCGTGTCGGTGCTGTTATGCGATCCGTGTCGGTTCTGTTATGCGCTCCGTGTCGGTGCTGTTATGCGCTCCGCGTCGGTGCTGTTATGTGTTTCGTGTCGGTGCTGTTATGCGCTCCGTGTTGGTGCTGTTATGCGCTCCGTGTCGGTGCTGTTATGCGCTCCGTGTCGGTGCTGTTATGCGCTCCGCGTCGGTGCTGTTATGTGTTTCGTGTCGGTGCTGTTATGCGCTCCGTGTTGGTGCTGTTATGCGCTCCGTGTCAGTGCTGTTATGCGCTGTGTGTCGGTGCTGTTATGCGCTCCGTGTTGGTGCTGTTGTGCGCTTTGTGTCGGTGCTGTTATGCGGTCCGTGTCGGTGCTGTTATGCGCTCCGTGTCGGTGCTGTTATGCGCTCCGCGTCGGTGCTGTTATGTGTTTCGTGTCGGTGCTGTTATGCGCTCCGTGTTGGTGCTGTTATGCGCTCCGTGTCGGTGCTGTTATGCGCTCCGTGTCGGTGCTGTTATGCGCTCCGCGTCGGTGCTGTTATGTGTTTCGTGTCGGTGCTGTTATGCGCTCCGTGTTGGTGCTGTTATGCGCTCCGTGTCGGTGCTGTTATGCGCTGTGTGTCGGTGCTGTTATGCGCTCCGCGTCGGTGCTGTTATGTGTTTCGTGTAGGTGCTGTTATGCGCTCCGTGTCGGTGCTGTTATGCGCTCCGTGTCGGTGCTGTTATGCGCTCCGCGTCGGTGCTGTTATGTGTTTCGTGTCGGTGCTGTTATGCGCTCGGTGTTGGTGCTGTTATGCGGTCCGTGTCGGTGCTGTTATGCGTTCCGTGTCGGTGCTGTTATGCGCTCTGTGTCAGTGCTGTTATGCGCTCCGCGTCGGTGCTGTTATGTGTTTCGTGTCGTTGCTGTTATGCGCTCGGTGTTGGTGCTGTTATGCGCTCCGTGTCGGTGCTGTTATGTGCTCCGTGTCGGTGCTGTTATGCGCTCCGCGTCGGTGCTGTTATGTGTTTCGTGTCGGTGCTGTTATGCGCTCCGTGTTGGTGCTGTTATGCGCTCCGTGTCGGTGCTGTTATGCGCTCTGTGTTGGTGCTGTTATGCGCTCCGCGTCGGTGCTGTTATGTGTTTCGTGTCGGTGCTGTTATGCGCTCCGTGTTGGTGCTGTTATGCGCTCCGTGTCGGTGCTGTTATGCGCTCCGTGTCGGTGCTGTTGTGCGCTTCGTGTCGGTGCTGTTATGCGCTCCGTGTCGGTGCTGTTATGCGGTCCGTGTCGGTGCTGTTATGCGCTCTGTGTCGGTGCTGTTATGCGCTCCGCGTCGGTGCTGTTATGCGCTCCGTGTCGGTGCTGTTATGCGCTCCGCGTCGGTGCTGTTATGTGTTTCGTGTCGGTGCTGTTATGCGCTCCGTGTTGGTGCTGTTATGCGCTCCGTGTCGGTGCTGTTATGCGCTGTGTGTCGGTGCTGTTATGCGCTCCGTGTCGGTGCTGTTATGCGATCCGTGTCGGTTCTGTTATGCGCTCCGTGTCGGTGCTGTTATGCGCTCCGCGTCGGTGCTGTTATGCGTTCCGCGTCGGTGCTGTTATGTGCTTCGTGTCGGTGCTGTTATGCGATCCGTGTCGGTGCTGTTATGCACTCCGTGTCGGTGCTGTTATGCGCTCCGCGTCGGTGCTGTTATGTGTTTCGTGTCGGTGCTGTTATGCGCTCCGTGTCGGTGCTGTTATGCGCTCCGTGTCGGTGCTGTTATGTGCTCCGTGTCGGTGCTGTTGTGCGCTTCGTGTCGGTGCTGTTATGCGCTCCGTGTCGGTGCTGTTATGCGGTCCGTGTCGGTGCTGTTATGCGCTCTGTGTCGGTGCTGTTATGCGCTCCGCGTCGGTGCTGTTATGTGTTTCGAGTCGGTGCTGTTATGCGCTCCGTGTTGGTGCTGTTATGCGCTCCGTGTCGGTGCTGTTATGCGCTCTGTGTCGGTGCTGTTATGCGCTCCGCGTCGGTGCTGTTATGTGTTTCGTGTCGGTGCTGTTATGCGCTCCGTGTTGTGCTGTTATGCGCTCCGTGTCGGTGCTGTTATGCGCTCCGTGTCGGTGCTGTTATGCGCTCCGCGTCGGTGCTGTTATGTGTTTCGTGTAGGTGCTGTTATGCGCTCCGTGTCGGTGCTGTTATGCGCTCCGTGTCGGTGCTGTTATGCGCTCCGCGTCGGTGCTGTTATGTGTTTCGTGTCGGTGCTGTTATGCGCTCCGTGTTGGTGCTGTTATGCGCTCCGTGTCGGTGCTGTTATGCGCTCCGTGTCGGTGCTGTTATGCGCTCCGCGTCGGTGCTGTTATGTGTTTCGTGTCGGTGCTGTTATGCGCTCCGTGTTGGTGCTGTTATGCGCTCCGTGTCGGTGCTGTTATGCGCTGTGTGTCGGTGCTGTTATGCGCTCCGTGTCGGTGCTGTTATGCGATCCGTGTCGGTTCTGTTATGCGCTCCGTGTCGGTGCTGTTATGCGCTCCGCGTCTGTGCTGTTATGCGCTCCGCGTCGGTGCTGTTATGTGTTTCGTGTCGGTGCTGTTATGCGCTCCGTGTTGTGCTGTTATGCGCTCCGTGTCGGTGCTGTTATGCGCTCCGTGTCGGTGCTGTTATGCGCTCCGCGTCGGTGCTGTTATGTGTTTCGTGTCGGTGCTGTTATGCGCTCCGTGTCGGTGCTGTTATGCGCTCCGTGTCGGTGCTGTTATGCGCTCCGTGTCGGTGCTGTTGTGCGCTTCGTGTCGGTGCTGTTATGCGCTCCGTGTCGGTGCTGTTATGCGGTCCGTGTCGGTGCTGTTATGCGCTCTGTGTCGGTGCTGTTATGCGCTCCGCGTCGGTGCTGTTATGTGTTTCGAGTCGGTGCTGTTATGCGCTCCGTGTTGGTGCTGTTATGCGCTCCGTGTCGGTGCTGTTATGCGCTCTGTGTCGGTGCTGTTATGCGCTCCGCGTCGGTGCTGTTATGTGTTTCGTGTCGGTGCTGTTATGCGCTCCGTGTTGTGCTGTTATGCGCTCCGTGTCGGTGCTGTTATGCGCTCCGTGTCGGTGCTGTTATGCGCTCCGCGTCGGTTCTGTTATGTGTTTCGTGTAGGTGCTGTTATGCGCTCCGTGTCGGTGCTGTTATGCGCTCCGTGTCGGTGCTGTTATGCGCTCCGCGTCGGTGCTGTTATGTGTTTCGTGTCGGTGCTGTTATGCGCTCCGTGTTGGTGCTGTTATGCGCTCCGTGTCGGTGCTGTTATGCGCTCCGTGTTGGTGCTGTTATGCGCTCCGCGTCAGTGCTGTTATGTTTCAACGTCACACGATCGCCGCGGTTCTGTTTTGAGGGAGGGTGAGCGATACCGCTACCCTAACGTAGTAGTGACCTGGCGTTATTAATCGTTGTTTCTTACCAAGAAAGCAGCCAATTGCAGACGAAAGCAGCCAATAGCACGAAAGCAGCCCTCAGTGGAGTTGCGTTGATCAAGTGGGAGAGTCTCGGAAATAGGAGCCACGCACAGAAGCCTTACTACACGCCCATTCCGCTCACCCTCTCAGGGCTAATCGGTTCTGCTCACCCTCTCATCCTTACCCGCCCATTCCGCCCTGCCTCGTCCTACAACCCTCTTCCGCCGCCCATCCCCACCCATCTGCCCCCGCTTTCTCTCCGCCTTTGCCCGCCCGTTTTTCACCCGCCCGTCTTCCCCCTACGTCTCCTCTTCCCCCCCCCCCGTCTCCACCCCCCGTCTTCCCCATCCACCTTCCCCCACCCAGCACCCACCGCCTTCCGCCACCTGCGTTTCCCACCCATCATCCCCCACCCAGCCTCGCCATCCGAACTGCTCCGTGCTTCTTCTTCCCCCTGCTTCCACCCCCGCTCCGCCCGCTTCCCCCGCGATTCCGCCGCTCCTTCCGCCGCCGCTCCCCTTTTTCCACCCCTCCTGCCGCGCGGATCACAGAGACGTGGCTTCTCATTCCGCATCTCCCCCTCCCGCCCTGCCCGCACCCCCCCTTCCCTGCCCGCATCCCCTTCCCCGCCCGCTCCCCCCGCCCACTCCCCCCCGCTTCCCCTGCACTTCCGCCGCCTCTTCCACCCCACCTTCCGCCCCGCGTATCACATAGGCGTGTCGTTTCATTCTACTTCCCCCTCCCACCCTGCCCAGCGTTCGTGCCTCCCTGCCCCACCCGAACAGCCCAGCGTTCGTGCCTCCCTGCCCCACCCGAACAGCCCAGCGTTCGTGCCTCCCTGCCCCACCCGAACAGCCCAGCGTTTGCGCCTCCCTGCGCTGCACGCCAGTGCTGGCTGCGGGATGACCGTTGAGTCGACTCAAAAGTCACCATCACTCGCTCCTCCCTGCTCCCTGATGCTAGCGGCAGCGTGGCTTCTCTGTGGCATGGACGTCGCCGTATGGCTGCTCTAGAACCCCACGTGGCATCTGACTGACTATGTCCACATGGATCCCGGAGACGTGTGGTCTCATTCACGTCCCCCTCTCCCTGTCTCCTGCCTCTCCCCTCTCTCCCCTCGCTCTCCCCACTCTCTCCCCTCTCTCCACTCTCCCAGCACCCTGGTTCGCAGTGCTGGTGGCGGCATGGCTGGTCTGTGGGCTGGTCGTAGCAGCATGGCTGCTGTATGCCAGGCACTCTGAATACGTGGCGCACAGAGACGAGGCGCTGGGCGTGTGGTGCAAGGAGCGCGCGCTCATGCTGCAGCAGCTGGTGCTCACCCATGCTGGCCAGACTCAGGTAGGACTCAGGTAGGACTCAGGTTGGACTCAGGTAGCACTCAGGTGAGACTCAGGTGAGACTCAGGTGAGACTCAGGTAGCACTCAGGTGAGACTCAGGTGAGACTCAGGTGAGACTCAGGTGAGTCTCAGGTAGCACTCAGGTGAGACTCAGGTGAGACTCAGGTGAGACTCAGGTGAGACTCAGGTGAGACTCAGGTGAGACTCAGGTAGCACTCAACTCAGGTAGGATTCAGGGTTCCCATTGGTTCCCGTCGGTTCCCAACGGTTCCCATCCACAAAGACTCGCTGTCATTATTTCTATCATGGGAAGCCGGGACAGACGGGCCAATGGGATTTGGACGCGTGGTTTGGGCCTCTTTATAGTAACGGACTTATGTTGTCACCCCCCGCCCCCCCCCCTCCCCCCCCCTCCCCCCCCCTCCCCCCCCCCCAACCCCAGACACTCGCCGGCATTATCTCAGTCATGGGCAAGCCCGGGCAGACGGGCCGGTGGGAGTTGAACACGTGTTTGAACGGCAGCACGTGGGGGGACTACCTCACTGGCACTGCGTACGCACGGCCGGGGAACACCGGGGCGGTCTCTTGCGTGTTTGTGAGAGATGAGGAGAGGTGAGGTGGGGGAAGAGGTGAGGTGGGGGAAGAGGTGAGGTGGGGGAAGAGGTGAAGGTGGGGGAAGAGGTGAGGTTGGGGAACGAGAGGTATGCCTCATTCTCACGGTGTATGCAAGGCTGAGGAACTCGGGGACTGTCTCTTGCATGCTTGTTAGGGCTGGAGAGAGGTGCAGGGGTATGGAGGTGAGGAGGGAGGAGGAATCTGAACACGTTTTTGAACGCTATCATGATGTCTATTATTCGTTTTTTTTTTTTTTTTTTTTTTTTTCTCTCTTTTTTTTCTACTATTTGTGACATACCAACCCGAACACATTGATGCAAGGTCTCCTTCGAGCAACGTTGCACCATTATGTGAGACAGCAAGTTGCTTTGAGTAGTATGTCTACTTCCTAGCGACCTCCTATTCCCATCTTTCCTTCCCCATTTACCACACACACATTGCTCCACGGACCCCTTTGGACAGCGCTATGGCAGCATAAGAGGCATCACTCTGAATGTCCGTGCTTGCCTGCCGCCGCATCTATTCCCCCGAGATCCTCGAGCATTTTTGCTGTGCCCCCCACCCCATTTACCTTGCGCATGTTTCAGGGCCTCCTTTGAGCATCGCTATGGCAGCATAAGAGACAACACTCTGAACGTCAGTGCCCGTCGCCCCATCTACTGCCCCAAGATCCTCCAGCTCTCGACAACGGTCGCGATGAACGGCACGGGGAATGTCGATCTAATGAAGCGGTATTCCACAGAGATTCCATACGCCGAGGCGGGAAGGCCCTTCTACACGTGGCCGTATCCCCTGGTTAGCCCACCAGGCCATGCTGGATTCGGTGAGTCACTGGTGGTAGTGTAGTTGAACGGGACTATCAAGCCGGCGAAGTGATATCCCTCGGAAATTCCCTTGGCGGAGGAGGGAAGGCCCTTCTACACGTGGCTGTATTTCCTGGTTAGCCCACCAGGCCATGCTGGATTCGGTGAGTCACAATTAATGGAGATGGTCGTGTAGACTGTTGTGCTGTAGACTGTTGTGCTGTAGACTGTTGTGCTGTAGACTGTTGTGCTGTAGACTGTTGTGGTGTGCCATGTTGAGATGTAGCAAGCAAGCACCACAGTTGAACAGCCGTGGTTTGGTTCAAATCGATATAGGTTGGGAGAGTAGGTTTAGCTCGTTTGGGTTTCAAACGTGACTAGCATTTGCCGAGCTACGTGCCTTGAATTAAGGTGGAAGCTGCTTTCTTGGATCAAGTAAATAGAAGGCTTGCTTTTGTCCTCTCCCTCACATTGCCGTTGCTGCAGGTGTGGCATTTCCTCTCTGTCGCAGCCTCTCTACAAACCACACGAGGCATGCAGTTGCATTGACAGTGTATGGGACGCTTGCTGCCTCTGTTGACGTGACATCCATTGTAAAGAAGGTCCTGGAAGAGTTGTACGTGGCAGGTGAGTGACATAGTCGCATTGTGAGCCGTGCTTAGATGCAACGTATAGATTTATAGGCCCAAAATGACGTTGAGCTTTGATTCATCTATAGCTCAAAATGACGTTTGAGTACGCCTTGAGAACTGTCGACGCAAGATTGGAGATAGAGCAGGGTTGCAGTGCCTACCTGCGAGCTTAATTAGGTTTCTGAAACAAAGACATCAGGACGATGGTCATGGAACAAAGAGTGAGGAGTGTGTAACAAAGAGTGAGGACTGTGTAACAAAGAGTGAGGAGTGTGTAAAAAAGAGTGAAGAGTGTGTAACAAAGAGTGAGGAGTGTGTAACAGAGTGAGGAGTGTGTAACAAAGAGTGAGGAGTGTGAGTCACTTAGTGATGCAGGACCTGTGGAGGTGTAGATTGCGGGCACGACACACGAGTACATTGGTGATCACTGGTGTTTGATTAGACCTGTTTGAGATCAGCACACGTGCTGTGTCTCTAACCAAACCGAAGGTCATTTGTGACCTTCGGCCACGGCCTCTCGCATCGTATAGAGCAAGCATGAAGCTCCTCCACTATGCCCTAATCCACTCTTTCTCTCTCCCCCCCCTCGCCCCTCCCCTCTCCCCCACTCTCCCCCCCCTCTCCCCCCCCTCTCCCCCCCCCTCTCCCCCCCCCTCTCCCCCCCCTCTCCCCCCCCCTCTCCCCCCCCCTCTCCCCCCCCCTCCCCCCCCCACTCTCCCCCCCCCCCCCCTCTCCCCCCCCTCTCCCCCCCCTCTCCCCCCCCCGCCCCCCTCCCTCACCCCCTCCCATCCATCTAGACCCATCAAAATCCTTTGAGCTCTACGACGTTACGGATTCGCCTTCCCTCTTCGCCATCGTCTCACCAGTCCCGCTGCACGCCTACTTCCTCCCCAACGACACCCGCCCGCGCATGCTCCCCTCTCCTGCGTCCGAAACTCGCTCCTGGGAGGCTCCCACAGTGGTGCCTCTGGAGGAGATGGGAGCCGGCGTGCGCAAGTACGAGGTCTGGTGCAGGTGAGCCAGGCATGGGCAGTCGAGGCGAGTAAAAACTCGACTCGATTGCTCGACTCGTTTTTTCACCCCCTGAAAATTGCTCGCCTCGAGTCGAGTCGAATTAACTCGTCGAGTAAACGAGTACTCGTCTGTTACTCGCCTCTTTTGGGCGAGTAAAAATTACTCGCGAGCAAAAATTGCTCGCGAGTAACAACTCCCCGCGTTCACCGATTCTGCTCACACATAGCGTGCATGCCATGTCGTGTTGGACTGACCTAACAATTGAGACCCCTAAATAAAGCTATGTGACCAAAAACGCAAAACGCTGGGCTGTTTTTCTTGTTTTCCTGGCTGCCCTCGAGAAATTGCGAAGAAACCAATCGCAACTGCTCGATGTGGTGAATTCGAGCGGAATGTCAACATTTTCGCCAGATATGACTTCCAACCAATTCCCCCCACTTCAACTGCACTGAACCCGTCTGCAACTACGAAATCCACCCCCCTCCCCTATAACCAACCTTTTTTCGACCTGCCGAACGTTTTTGGCTTGCCCGCCTGAGCGTTAATCAAGCGTTTGCCAGGCCAGAAATCAAGCGTTTAGCGTTCAAACGCTCCCCTCCTAAACAGCCCCCGAGGCGAGTCATGCTTGCCTTAGGGCGAGTAAAAATTACTCGCCCCAAGTAAAGCGATTACTTGCCTCAAAAACGAGTAAACGAGTCCGGTTCTTGGCATAAAAACTCGACTCAAGTAATGCTCGACTCGCCTCCCAAGAAGGTCGAGTCAGAATTACTCGAGGCAAGTAATGCTGGACTCGCCTATTGCCCATGCTTAAGGTGAGCCTCTAGAGGTGTTGTGTGAGTGAGACTGCCTTGCTCGTCGACTAAAAGGGCCTGCGCTCAGCATTCCCTGGAAATGCAGCTCTTATCCGCGTCTTCCTTCTGTGTCCCCCGTCTTGCAGAGATTTTGTTTTTGAGAATTCTCAAAAACAAAACACATCCTACTGTGTCCCCCATTTTGCAGAGATTTTCCCAGGGCAAAATGAACACGCACAATCTTCCCATCTCATGATTCTTTCCCCCCATATTCCCATCCCATTCTTATTCCCCCCATCCAGGCACACACAGCCTCCCAGCGTGTGGTTCTCATGGGGGATCCCCATCCTCATCGCCCTCTTCACCCTCCTCCTTATGGTGCTTGTGCTGGTGGCGGCACGGCTGCAGCGGGCCAAGTTCATTAAGACGCAGGAGCAGGTGGCGGAGGCAGGCAGGCTGAGGAGGAAGGCGGAGGAGGCTGAGGCGTCTAAGAGCATGTTTGTGGCATCGATGTCGCATGAGCTCAGGACGCCCATGACGGGGATCATTGGTAAGGTCGAGTCCCTCTAACCTTGTTGCTTGCGGCCACTTGCAAGCCACATCACATCAGCCATGGTGGCACGCCGATGTCTCGTGGGCTTTGGGCATGGAAGATGGGGAGTATTGGCATGATCGAGTCCTTGGTCCTTCTTTAACATGCCTGCCAATGTTTAGCGGTGCCAGGAAACATCGCCTGAAATCGTGTTGACAAATTTTACCATGACAATCCATTCTATCCCCCATCCCTCTTCTAACCTCCCACTCCCACCGCCAGGAATGCTTGATGCTCTAGCGGACATGGCTCTTGACCCTCCAGAGCAATCCGACCTCGTCATGGCACGCGCCTCCGCCATGGATGCACTGCACCTGATCAACCGAGTGCTTGACCTGGCGAAGCTGGAGGCCGGCAAGGCCGTGGTGGACGAGACGGTCGTTGATGTGCGCGCGTGGCTTCAAGCGGCGTTGGATTGGCATGCAGAGGCTGCACAGGCTAAGGGAATTGGATGTGAGTGTTGTTTTTAGGTGCCTAGCAAACCGACCTGGCAATGCTGGAGGCTGCAAGCCGGGAGGTTGGGTGTGGTGGACGAGACGGTCGTTGTTGTGCGCGCGTGGCTTCAAGCGGCGTTGGATTGGCATGGGGATCACACACGTTTTTAAGGCGTTGAATGCCAGTGTACATTGTGTCAAGTGGAGTTATGACAGTTATAATTAATTGTACAGTTCTTGTTGTGGTTGAATGTTCAACGTTCAACGGCTTTGAATGTTCAACGTGCTCCTTTTGCTGCTAGTTGCAAACCTTTCAAAACCGACATTGCGACGTTTGTTCGTCGTCCGCATATTCCCTCCGCGGAATGATTTTTGAGGCGCCTTTTGAGGCGCCTCAAGGATCCAAAACGAGACACGGCGTTCGCGCGTCTTCCCAAAACTCCCAGTTTTTGGCGCAATGTCTGGGACTAGTTTGAGACACGCCATTGGTTCTCGAGTCTACCACCCCAAAATCGGCTGGCTATCCAAACACACCATCCAGACCCGGAACCAGCTCATGCAGACCCGTATCCAAATCATCCGCACCACGGTGCCGATCTGGAAACGTGGAAGCAAACAATGAGCTGGCAATCCATGTGCACATCCAGCTCTATTACAGATCAAGGGTGAGTTGCTGTTCTAAATAAGCGTTTTTCCCATGTTTTTGTCTCCACCTGCCTGGTTGACCTGCAGTGTGTGGCACGGTGGACGAAGACATTCCCACTCATGTCATTGCTGATCAGATGCACCTCTCCAAAGTGCTCAAGGAAATCGCAGGTGAACTAAAATACTGTGGGTTATGTGGTAACCCTAACGGCCAGGTGCACCTATCGAAAGCACTCAACAGCATTACAGGTATTTGTAAGAAATGAACTTTCATGACCAAATTGACCGACTTACCCTGCTAGGCTCATTAGGTAACTACGACAACCATGTTGGGCATTCCCAGAAGGGAAGGTTAAACCTTGATGGCTCGAAGGTGGCTCAAACCTTGATATACTGGCGAGTAATTAGATGTCAGCCCACCATCCTTCATCGACCCTGTTTATGCTGATCCACCATCGATCATTTAGCCACAAGCCCCTGCTTGTAAGCTGCCTGCCTCTATTTCTTCATGTTCTGGATTTCATTTCTGGTTACCACCTCCTTGGTTACGTTACAGACAACGCTGTCAAGTTCACCGAGCACGGTCACGTGTCGGTGCGGGTGTCCCTGGTGCCGCAAGGGACAAGCTTGCAAGACACCCTTCAATTCCAGGGTAAGCGAGTTTTTGAGCTGAGAAGGGGGTGGATGTGACCAGCCGCAAGCCTTCTTGGAGTAGATCTAGAACCAAGACTAAGCTAAGAGATGAGAAAGGTTGTAAACACAAGTATATAGTCAGAAATCAAGACACAATAGGTCTGGATGCTGCGTGCGATCGTGTACCGGCCAGAGATGGCCTAAATCGGATGACATTCAAATCTAGTCCTCACCCACGCTCTCAATTTATGTCACGATTTGCTCAATTTGTGTCACGTTTTTATTCCTCTCTAAGTGGGCCATGCGTTGATACGCGGTCCATGGCCCTACCCCGCTCGCTCTCTCTCCCCCTCCCTCCACATGTCCTCCCTTACTCCAGGCCTTTCCACAACCACCCCACACGCGCCCACTACAGCGCCCACTACTACTACTACTCGGGTCCCCGCCGGATTTTTCTCAAGACAGGGCAGGGCTCCGTCCCGCTTCTCCTCGCGATGGGGCTGGCTTCAGGAGGCTATGTGGGGATCGGCAGCAGCAGCAGTAGCAGCAGCAGCAGCAGTAGCAGCAGGGGCAGCAGGAGCACAAAGAGCACCCGGCAATGCATCAAGCCGAGCACGAGATAAGAAGGGGCATGGCAGGAGTCATTCGGGGCGGAGTGAGGACCATGGAGTGCTCGTGGTGTCGTGCCAGGACTCGGGCTGTGGCCTCCCAGCGCCTCTCCACAGAGCCGAGGGCAGCGGCGGGGCTTCGTACTTGTCTCTCACGGTGAGGGCTCAACTTGCATATCAGCATTCCCTCACTCTTACCCCCTCACCCTTCACTTCCGCCCTCTGCTGCAAACTAGTTTCGGCTGACCGGGACAGGCCCCAACTCAGACCTTCATGAGCGCTGGTGGAGTTCCCTATCTCGTACCCCCTCACCCTCCACATTTCTCTCCACGCCCACTGCCCTGCCCCTGCCCGGCTCTCTTCCCTCCTATATTCCCTCTCTAATCCTGCCCCTCCTGCCCCTCCTGCTCTCCGGATCATCCTTTCCCTCGGCACCCCCCATCCTCCAGGAACCACGTGAGGAGACACGGAGTGGATCAGGGGCATCACTTGGGCTCGTGCTGGTGCAGCAGATGGTGAGTTGATGGTGCAGCAGATGGTGAGTTGATGGTGCAGCAGATGGTGAGTTGATGGTGCAGCAGATGGTGAGTTGATGGTGCAGGGGGGGGGGGGGGGGGGGGGGGGGGGGGGGGGTGGGGGGGGAGGTGGTTGATGGTGCAGCAGATGGTGAGTTGATGGTGCAGCAGATGGTGAGTTGATGGTGCAGCAGATGGTGAGTTGATGGTGCAGCAGATGGTGAGTTGATGGTGCAGCAGATGGTGAGTTGATGGTGCAGCAGATGGTGAGTTGATGGTGCAGCAGATGGTGAGTTGATGGTGCAGCAGATGGTGAGTTGATGGTGCAGCAGATGGTGAGTTGATGGTGCAGCAGATGGGGGGGGGGGATGGTGAGTTGATGGTGCAGCAGATGGTGAGTTGATGGTGCAGCAGATGGTGAGTTGATGGTGCAGCAGATGGTGAGTTGATGGTGCAGCAGATGGTGAGTTGATGGTGCAGCAGATGGTGAGTTGATGGTGCAGCAGATGGTGAGTTGATGGTGCAGCAGATGGTGAGTTGATGGTGCAGCAGATGGTGAGTTGATGGTGCAGCAGATGGTGAGTTGATGGTGCAGCAGATGGTGAGTTGATGGTGCAGCAGATGGTGAGTTGATGGTGCAGCAGATGGTGAGTTGATGGTGCAGCAGATGGTGAGTTGATGGTGCAGCAGATGGTGAGTTGATGGTGCAGCAGATGGTGAGTTGATGGTGCAGCAGATGGTGAGTTGATGGTGCAGCAGATGGTGAGTTGATGGTGCAGCAGATGGTGAGTTGATGGTGCAGCAGATGGTGAGTTGATGGTGCAGCAGATGGTGAGTTGATGGTGCAGCAGATGGTGAGTTGATGGTGCAGCAGATGGTGAGTTGATGGTGCAGCAGATGGTGAGTTGATGGTGCAGCAGATGGTGAGTTGATGGTGCAGCAGATGGTGAGTTGATGGTGCAGCAGATGGTGAGTTGATGGTGCAGCAGATGGTGAGTTGATGGTGCAGCAGATGGTGAGTTGATGGTGCAGCAGATGGTGAGTTGATGGTGCAGCAGATGGTGAGTTGATGGTGCAGCAGATGGTGAGTTGATGGTGCAGCAGATGGTGAGTTGATGGTGCAGCAGATGGTGAGTTGATGGTGCAGCAGATGGTGAGTTGATGGTGCAGCAGATGGTGAGTGATGGTGCAGCAGATGGTTTTGTTCTGAGAGCTTCATCCCCATGGCACGGGCTGGTGCTTGCTTGACCATGGTTCGTGGTGTCAGGGATTTGTCCCGTGCACGTGACAAACGCACAACAAACTCTCTCCCCCTCTGTTCCCCTCCCCTTGCTTGCAGGTGACTCTAATGAAGGGAGAGATAGTCTTCGACTCACAACCTGGCTCTGGGTCCACTGTGGCCTTTTCCGTGCCCGTATCCACGCCCTTGATTCAAGAACATTGGACAGAAGGGGGAGCAGAAGACCAAGAACGGGTGCAAAGTCCATTGCAGCAGCAGCAGCACCAGCACCAGCAGCAGCAGCACCAGCAGCAGCAAGGAGAGGCGTTGTGGTGCTGTGAGAGCCAAGAGACAGGTTCAGGAGATTCTCCAGGTGGTTTCAGCAGTGCTCATGAGCAGGAGACTGGTTCAGGAGAGTTTTCAGGTGCTGGCAGCAGTATGCAGAATTTCGGATCTGGGCCAAGGGAAGAGTGTGGAGAGAAGGCTCAGCAGCACAGCCAGGAGATTTCTCAGGTGAACCAACAAAACCTGAACCAGCAGCTGCAGCAGCAACAGCAGGTGGAGCGATCACTAGTGTGGATGGGGAGGGTGGGCAGTGAGGGAGAGCGCACAGCAGTAGTCAGAGCAGCACGAGAGAGTGAGAGGGGGAGTGTGAGTGCTGGTTTCCCTCGGTCCGTCTCTGTGAGTGCACTCACTGCCACAGCTGCAGCCAGCACACGTGCAGCAGCAGCAGATGCCCTCACACGGGCATCGCTCACTGGTCTGCGCATCCTGGTGGTGGACGACACGCCCGTCAACCTCATGGTGGCCCGCCGCACGCTTGCTCGCTGGGGCGCTGTTGTAGCAACGGCGAAGAGCGGGGAGGAGGCGGTTGAGATGGTTGTTGCAGGCTTGTGTGGGTTGGAAATGGAAGGGGAGGAGGTTGAGTTGGCGGCAGGAAGGATGCCGGTAATGGGAGGGGAGGAGGCGGTGGGAAGGGCCGCTGCAGGTGGGTGGATAGGGAAGGAAGAAGGGAGAATAGTTGGGGAGGAGAGGTGCTCGGAGGGTGGAGCGATGGGGGAGCAGGCGTGGGTGAAGAGGGTGGTGAGGTGATGGGGAGAAGGGATGGGAGCGGGACGGGAGGAGATGGGGTGGGAGAAGGCAGGGGAAGAGGGCGCACATCATTGCAGCATGGGTTCGACTTGGTTCTCATGGATCTGCAAATGCCGGGCATGGATGGGTGAGTGGGGGGGAATGGATGGTAGGGGGCATGGATGGTAGGGGACATGGAATGTGGCATGAATGGGTGAGGCATGGATGGGTGAGGCATGGATGGGTGAGGCATGGATGGGTGAGGCATGAATGGGTAAGGCATGGATGGGTGAGGCATGAATGGGTGAGGCATGGATGGGTGAGGCATGCATGGGTGAGGCATGGATGGGTGAGGCGTGGACGGATGAGGCATGGATGGGTGAGGCATGGATGGGTGAGGCATGGATGGGTGAGGCATGGATGGGTGAGGCATGAATGAGTGAGGCATGAATGGGTGAGGCATGAATGGGTGAGGCATGGATGGGTGAGGCATGGATGGTTGAGGCTTGGATGGGTGAGGCATGGATGGGTGAGGCATGGATGGGTGAGGCATGGATGGGTGAGGCATGGATGGGTGAGGCATGGATGGGTGAGGCATGCATGGGTGAGGCATGGATGGGTGAGGCATGGATGGGTGAGGCATGGATGGGTGAGGCATGGATGGGTGAGGCATGGATGGGTGAGGCATGGATGGGTGAGGCATGGATGGGTGAGGCATGGATGAGTGAGGCATGAATGAGTGAGGCATGGATGGGTGAGGCATGGATGGGTGAGGCATGGATGGGTGAGGCATGGATGGGTGAGGCATGGATGGGTGAGGCATGCATGGGTGAGGCATGCATGGGTGAGGCATGGACGGGTGAGGCATGCATGGGTGAGGCATGGATGGGTGAGGCATGGATGGGTGAGGCATGGATGGGTGAGGCATGGATGGGTGAGGCATGGATGGGTGAGGCATGGATGGGTGAGGCGTATGGTTGAGGCATGGATGGGTGAGGCATGGACAGTAGCAGATGGTCTGACGTCAGGTAATAATCCGTGGACGCATTCAGATGCGCTGCCTACTGATCTCGTGCTAGGTCATAGAAAACTCCTCTCTCGTTGTGCACTCTCCTCTCTCCTCCTCCCCATCCTCTCCCCACCCCCCCCTGCCCTTCCTTTTCCTGGCAGGTTTGCAGCAGCAGAGGCCATTCGAGCTTGTGAGAGGAAGCTTGTAATGGAGATGGCCCAAAAGGCACACCAGGGGAAGCAGCAGGGGGCCCCTCTTAGCTCACGTGACGCAGGCAGAGGGGTCCTGCAGCCCCGCCACAAGCAGCACTAAGGCATGGGGACATGGAGGGCGGAGACGACCTGCCCTGGGGAGGGAGGCATGCAAAGCACGAGGTCATATGGGAGCGAGCAGCGGGGGCAGCGGGGCAGTGGGGGCAGCGGGGCAGGGGGAGCAACGGGGGCAGGGGGGCAGTGGGGGCAGAGGGGCAGCAGGGGCAGGGGGGGAAGCGGGGGCAGGGGGAGCAGCGGGGGCAGCGGGGGCAGGGGGAGCAGCGGGGACAGGGGGAGCAGTGGGGGCAGGGGGGGAGCGGGGGCAGGGGGCCAGCGGGGGCAGGGGGCCAGCGGGGGCAGGGGGGCAGGGGGGCAGCGGGGGCAGGGGGGGCAGCGGGAGCAGGGGGAGCAGCGGGGGCAGGGGGAGCAGCGGGGGCAGGGGGAGCAGCGGGGGCAGCAGCGCCTGGAGAGATTCATAGGAGGGGTGTGAGCTGGGGAGGGGGGAGGCAAGGGGGCATGGGGGGAGGAGAGGGGCGGGGAGAGAGATACTTGCAAGGGGAGATGGGGTAGGAGGGCGAAAACGGGAAGCTTCCAAGGCTCCTTTTTATGATCTTCACGTCCCTCCCCTAGAATCTTCAAGCCCCGCTGCTGCTGACTGGCAGCAGCCTCTGAGAGAGGAGCTTTTTGAGAAATCTCAAAAGCCTCTGAGAGAGGAGCAGCATACAGGCGGGTGCAGGGACTCTCTACCTCTCTGCGTGCCCATAGTGGCGCTGACTGCAGACGTGGATTCCGGAGTGGCGCAGAGGTGTGCAGAGGGGGGGTTTGACGGTGTGCTGCAGAAGCCAGTGGATGCCCACCTGCTGGCGCGTCGCTGTTGTGGGTGGCGCTGCAGCCGACTGCAACGCAATGAACTGAGAGATGATACTGACACGACTACAGATTCAGCAGTCGCTGCTGCGGGTGGTGTTGCAGCCGACTGACTCAAAGAACTGACAGATTCTATTGACAGGTTGGGTAGGGTTTGATGGTGTGTTAGCAGCTCTCTCACCTGTAAGCGAAGCAGCGTTCCGGGAGTCACTCACTCGGGCGGTCTTCCAGCAACCATCATTCTGCTTTGTCCCTTATTGCTTTTGGACGATTCATACAATTTCTGATGAAATAACGGTTTCTCTTTTATAGTGTATTTATATACATGGGCCAGATTCGCCCACACATGGAATTGGTCAGACTGAAAGGGCCGTGATTGTCCTTCACCAATCGGCAGCTGCCGTACGAAAGCGAACTGATCGTTGGCGTGGCGATTGCGCACCATTGTTCCACTTCCGCGAAGCTCGGCGAAATGCATCGCTCCTGTGTAGTACGCGTAGTAACGCGTGCACATTTTGCCGAGAAAGGCAGAGGAACCATGAGGACTTGAGTGGTCGGAAGCGCGGCAAAGCGAAGTGCACAGCAGCGCGTACACGGCTACTAGACGAAAGCATCGGCTCTGGCCTCGGTATAGTCACGGGATCACCGCGACTAGCGCGAGCTGCTGCGTCACGAGCGTCGCTAACGATTCGGCGAAAGAAACGGCGAAAGAAGCAGCGCTGACTCCAGAAGTAGTAGTAGCAGTTATGCCGGAAGCTCGAACTTCGCGAGCGGTTGGATGCCGTTGGAATGCGAACTCGTCCTTGAAAAAGAAGACAGAGAGTACAGCGGGAGGCCGTGTTGATACTTGGTCGGCCGCGGTGCTGTTTCAGGGTGGGTGATAATAACGAGGGTGGGCCCCACGTTGCGGGGCTTGCTCGCTTTGCTCCGGCGTCGCAAGGCACGGAGTTGGCTTGCTGGCGCGGCAGAGTTGGCTTGTTGGCGCGGAGTTACGCGGAGTTTCGCGGAGTTGCGCGGAGTTGCGCACAGGCCTGCCAGTCACTCGAAACGTGCGCGGAATGAGAGCAACAGGCGCGCAGATCAAGCAGGAAACATCGCGTCCATCCCCCCTACAATCCGCGGTCTTATCGGCCTTCCGCCCACCTCCCCCCCTGGCCCATCCCCTCCCTAAATCCCCACACGCCCACACGCGCATTCTTTGTCCCCCTCCTCCCATCCGCCTTCCCCCATCCCCCATTCCCCTTCCCCCATCCCCCATCCCCCATCCGTTCCCCCATCCCCCTTCCCCCGTCCACCTTCCCCAATCTGGCCCCGCCCACCCGCCTTCCCCCATCCGCCGCCTGGCACCCATCTGTGCAACGCGCGCATTCCGTTCTGTCCAGGCAAACCAGCAAGGACGCAGTAAAAGCAGAGGACGAGGAGGATCGATCGTCAGTGCATTTTTAGTCGACTGAAAAATCACCTACGGTAAAAGCAGAGGACGATGAGGATGGATCGCCCTCGGGATCTGTTTCCAGTGGGGTTGAGCACGTTCATGTAGGGTGTAATTTCTTTTTGAGTGAGTGTAGTACGGTGGTGGATCGATCTTGGGCCCTAACACCCTCTTTTCGTTGCAGAGACAGGGCACCTCCTAGAACGAACCCAGGCGCTACAGTCTGACTGCTCTCACTGCCTCTCCCAATGATATCCCCCCCCCTCCTCCCCCCCCCCCCCCCACCCACCCCACCCCTCGCCCACCACCCCCACAATGTGCTGCATTCCACAGGGCTTAATGCTTCCCCTAACTGACGGTGTCACAGTGCTTAATGCTTCCCCTAAGTGACTGTGTCACAATGCTTAATGCTTCCCCTAAGCGACAGTGTCACAGTGCTTAATACTTCTCCCAAGTGACAGTGTCACAGTGCTGTTGGCGGCATGGCTTGTCTGAGGCGCGGATCCAATCCATTCCAGCACTCGCAGCATGGGGGAATGAGGAGGGGCACTCGGAGCAGGGTGTTTTTGAGAATTCTCAAAAACACCCTGCAAAATCAAGGACTTCGTTATCCTCGGTTTGTTACAGCTTGGAAGCTACCTAGGAAAATTTGTAATACATTAGTACGAGCTAAAATAGTGTAGAAGGGAAACTGTGACCAGTTGGTTGCCTCCCAATAATGGGGACGAACCTTCTGGAATGTCCCTCTCTGCATGTTTACTTGCTGAATTTGACAGCTAGAACTGGTAGCTGGCAAAGCGCTCCACTGGAGCCGCGATGTTGAGATTGTGATGGCTCAATTTCTTAGAGCCTACACAAGCAAGGAAGGGAGTAGAAATAGATCGTAGTCAGTATGTTTGACTCCTAGTGCGCTGATGAAGGCCTATTGTTGGCCGAAACGCGTTCGCACGCGACATCCGGGCCTATTGTGTCTGGCGTTCTGACTTGAGAAATCTTTCTCTTACCTTTCTCGCTGTTAGATCTTAGATCTTAGTTCTAGTCTTAGATCTACTCTTAGGAGGCTTGCTGCGGATCGAATCCTATGTTTTCCCATCTGTTGGAGTATGCCGGGGATGTGGAGTACTCGGCAGGGCACACAAACTGAAAGCGCCTCACTTCACACTCGCTCTCTCCCTCCCCCACTCCCCATCCCTCCTCCCAGCCCCCTGGTTCACCGTGCTGGTGGCGGCATGGCCTGTTTGCGGGCTGGTCATAGCAGCGTGGCTGCTCTACTCCAAGCACTCGGAGTATGCAGCGCGGAGGGAGGAAGCGCTGGAAGTGTGGTGCAAGGAGCGCGCGCTCATGCTGCAGCAGCTGGTGCTCACCCATGCGGGGCAGACTCAGGTAGGACCGTAGGACTCAGGTAAGACTCCGGTAGAACTCAGGTGAGACTCAGGTGGGACTCAGATGGGACTCAGTTGGGACTCAGGTGAGACTCAGGTGGGACTCAGGTGGGACTCAGGTGAGACTCAGGTGGGACTCAGGTGGGACTCAGGTGAGACTCAGGTGGGACTCAGTCAGACTCGTTCTCAGCTCAGGCCAAGTTGGGGACAAGTCTCATGAAGCATGAAGCATCCGTTCTTGCTTCATCATCACTGCCTTCTTCTGGTTCCTCGCTCCTCCCCCATCCACACAAGGCCCTACGGCTCGGCCCTAACCGTCATTGTGCCCTTATGTTGCTCTCCCTGACCAATTTCCTCGCACCCACAGACATGTGCTGGCATCATCTGCGTGTGAGTCGACTCAAAAGCACCCACAGACATGTGCTGGCATCATCTGCGTGTGCTTGGACGCGTGCTTTGAGTTTTTTTTTTAAGAAATGAACCTACATTGCCCTCCCCCTCCCCCAACCACAGACACTCGCTGGCATCATTTCAGTGAAGGGCAAGCCGGGCCAGAAGGGCAAGTGGGAGCTGGACGCATGCTTAAACGGCAGCATGTGGCGGCAGTACCTCACTCTCACGGCGTATGCGCGGCCGGGAAACACTGGGGCAGTCTCGTGTGTGTTTGTGAAAGACGAAGAGAGGTGAGGGAGGGTGGATGGAGGTAAAGGGGAGGACAGGGGTGGGAACTGGGGGGGTGCGTAGGGAGTATGGATGCGTGTTTGAACGGCAGCAGGTGGGGGGAGCTTTTGAGTCGGCTTTTGAGTCGACTTATGAGTCGACTCAAAAGTGGGAATTGGGGGCATGGAGGGAGTATGGATGCGTGTTTAAACGGGAGTAGGCGGGGGGAGTGAGTGCCTCACTCTCGCAGCATATGCTCGGCCGGGTAACGCTGGGGCGACCTCTTGCGTGTTTGTGAAGGATGGAGAGAGGTTAGAGGAGGGTGTAATTTCAACAGGTGTGTGTATGCTGATATGGCATGTTTATTATTTGTGATGCTTTCCCGCCTTGCCTGTTATTGAGGCGCCTCAAAAGTGGCACGTCTATTATTTGTGATCATCACCAAAATCCCAGGTCCCACAATCCGTCCCACAAGCCTACATGGGCGGAAACAGTCCTAAAACGGTCCACTCGCGGTCCAAAGGCCATCCCCAAACGCGGTCAGTCTACCTCCCGCCCAAAAACCGCCCACACACTGTCTACAGCTGAGACTGCATTTGGACTGGCCCCGGATCTTGATTGAAGGCCAGGCCAACCGGATATCCTCAACATGAAACAAACTACACGAACACATAAATGCAAGGCAACATAAAACTCTTTGACAAACGAGGTTGCAGAAGCTACTGTCAAACAGCAGTACACCGCCCTACTAAATACTTTAACACCATCTGAAAGCAGTTTAGGGAATTTCATGCTCAAAACAGAAACTTGTTCACAAGGTAGACACGTGCGTCAATGACACTCCTCACGACATGGGCATTGCGAGGGGTTGGGAAGGGTTTGAGGGTGCGAGAGCAGGTGTGAGTGCGAGGGTGGGACACCAGCGATCCATATCTGTGTGCCCCTCTAACATCGCCGCTGCAGTCTCGCATGGAGTAGAAGCAGCAGCAGCCGACGCTGTGACGCGTGCGTGCCTCACTGGCCTGCGCATCCTGGTGGTGGATGTCACACCCGTCAACCTCATGGTGGCCCGCTGCACCCTCACCCGCTGGGGTGCGGTTGTAGCAACGTCGAAGAGCAGGGAGGAAGCTGTTGAGATGGTTACTGCAGGCTTGGAGGAGAGTGGAGGGGGGCCACAGTATTGATGGCGAGGAGCGGGGAGGAGGTGGTGGAGTGGAGGTGGCTGGTGCACGAATGAAGGAGAGAGGAGGGGGGCTGCATTATTGATGGCGAGGAGCGGGGAGGAGGCGGTGGAGGTGTCTGGTGCAGGGCTGCATGCAAGAGGGAGGAAACGGTGAGGATGTCTGGTGCACGAATGGAGGAGAGAGGAGGGGTTGGGGCACATCATGGCGGCACGGATTTGACTTGGATCTCATGGATCTTCAAATGCCCGGCATGGATGGGTGAGTGGTGGATGCAAATCTAATGCATAAGGTATTCTAAGGTGCCTTCACCTCATCATGTGCCGCGTCATTGAGAACCCTTCCCCTGTTTGCGATCATTTCTCTCTCCCCCAACCCCTTCTCACCCTCCCCCCCACCCCTTCCCCTCCTCTTTCCCACAGGTTTGCAGCAGCAGATGCCATTCGAGCTCATGAGAGGAAGCAAGTATTGGAGATGGCCTTTAAGGCACGGCAGGTAAGACAGCAGCAGCTAGTAGCGGCAGTATTGGAGTGTGCATTGGAGGGTCCTCAGAATCAGCTGGGTTTGGAGCCCCTAAGGGCCAAGAGGCACACCAGGGAGAGGAGCAGGGGACCTCTCAGGAGCCTCAGGGGCAAAGAGACGAGGGGGGGGGCCTCTTTAACTCGCATGGAGCAGTCAGAGGAGGGGAGGGGGAAGCCTCCTTAACTCTCGTGGAGCAGACAGATTGGGGGCTGCTGCAGCGACTCAAAGAGCGGTAAGGCATGCAGAACTGGAGAGCGGAGACGACCTGGACTGGGCAAGGAGACATGCAACGCACGAGGTTGCATGGGAGGGAGCAGTGGGGGCAGGGGGGGCAGTAGCGCCAGGGGAGATGCACAGGCGGGGTGTGAGCTGGGGAGGGGGGCCAAGGGGACATGGGGGACGAGAGGGGAGGGGGAGAGATTCTTACCAGGGGAGATGGGGGGAAGACGGCGAAACGAGGGAGCGTCCAGGGCTGCTTGTTCTGGTCTGCTTGTCCCTACCCTAGAACCTTCATACCCCGCTGCTGCTGCTGTGGACTGGTAACAGCCTCTAAGGATTGAGGAGCCGGTGGCACCTGCTTCTGTTGACTGGCAGGCACCTGCTGCTGCTGCTGCTGACTGGCAGGCACCTGCTGCTGCTGCTGACTGGCCAGCACCTCCCCGGGTGCCCATAGTGGCGCTGACAGCAGATGTGGATTGTGGAGTGGTGCAGAGGTTTGCAGAGGGGGGTTTGACGGGGTGCTGCAGAAGTGGACGCCCACCTGCTGGCGGCTCACCTCAGCCAAGCGCAGCTCCAGCATTCCCTGCTGCGGGTGGTGGATTGTCACCAGGGCTTCAGATTGGATTTTGAGGGGCTGTTGGCTCAGGGTGCCCCTAGCAAAAGCCCCTGTTTTTCAGGGTCGGGTTTTGGAAGTTGCAATTTTTTTCAGGGTATTTTTTTTCGAAGGCTGAATGTTCAGGACTGAAAAAATTCAGAGTTGAGATGATAGGGTTGAATCTTGGAGATTTTTTAGGGTAAGTAGGATTTTCACCTAGCACACTATGTTAGACAGTGCATGTTTTGTCAGGCCCAAAAAATACTAAGCCCCACTCATCAACTACAATTCTTAGGTTTCTGATCCTTCGATTGGATCGGAGTTCACTGCGTACAAATTGTCACTACCAGCGTGATATTGTCGAAGGACCAGTCACGCCCCTCCCTTTTGCTCCAACTCGCGTCAGACTGCCTGCGTGATGGACCAATCATGCCCCTCACATCTGAACCAGCTCGCATTACCTGCGTCATTTCGTGTTATGGATGAACAAGCAGAGTAGCGCAGGAATGAATAACGAAGTGTTCAATCACTGAATGGCGATACAAGGAATGGCATGTCAACTTATACATGTGTTGACATGTAGAAGTTATAGGCTAGTGTAGATGTGTGTTCCTAGTGACTACAACCCCAACTGCTATATGTGCTGTAATCTCCACCTAATAATTTGTTCTTGCATTCTAACATGGTATCACGAGTAGGTTAGGTCCACCCGCCCGCTTCCGCCCGCGCCCTAGCCTAACCCCCCCCCCCCTCTACCTAGCCCTAGCACCCGCCCGGCCCCTAGCGCCCGCCCGGCCCGTAGCGCCCGCTCGGCCCGTAGCGCCTGCCCGGCCCTTAAGCGCCCGCCTGCCCCGTCGCGCCCGCCTGGCCCGTCGCGCCCGCCATGCCCCGTCGCGCCCCCTAGGCCCCGTCGCGCCCGCTAGCCCCCGTCACGCCCGCTAGGCCCCGGCTCAGTCACGCACGCCAGCCCAGCCCCTGCCGCGCCCTCTCACGGCCGCCCGGCCCTTGTCGCGCCCGCCCGGCCCTTAGCGCCCACCCGGCCTCCTCCTAGCGCCGCCCGACCCCTCCTAGCGCCAGCCCGACCTCAGCAGCGCCGCCCAACCTCCTCCTAGCGCCGCCCGGCCTCCTCCTAGCACCGCCCTGCCCCTCCTAGCGCTAGCCCGGCCCCAACAGCGCCCGCCCAGCCTCCTCCTAGTACCGCCCGGCCTCCTCCTAGCACCGCCCGGCCCCTCCTAGCGCCACCCCAGCCCCAGCAGTGCCCGCCCGGCCTCCTCCTTTCTGCATGGCGCTCTATTTTATCGCCATGCGCCTGCCGGACCGCCTCGCTAGTGCTCGCGACCGCTTCCTTAGCCAGCACCCGGGTGACCTCACCCTGACCGCCTTTGTCGACACCCTCACCGAGATCGAGACTCGAAAGCGCACTATCGCTCTGTCGAGCGGTGCGCATGCAGTCTCTATCTTTCACGGCTGTGCCCCCTCCCAGTGCACTTTTATTGACGTTTCGGCTGCGGTCGCCACTTCGACCCCTCTAACCGAAACGGCTGCTACGGTACACCCGCAGCAGCGCCCGCGCCGCACTGGCCGTGGCCGCCAGGGTGGTCGTGGTGGTGGAGCTGGTGTTAGTGGTAGTGGTGGTGGTGACGGAAGTCCGCCTGAGGGGACTACCACCGATGGGCAGGAGCAGACGCAGTCGCCTCCGCAGCAGGAGCAGCCCCAGAAGCAGCCGCCGTCACAGCAGCAGCCGCCGCAGCCGTGGGCTCGTCTCCCGCCTGGTTGGCCCGGTACCTCCGGAGGTGGTGGCCGTGGTGGCGGCCCGCGTAGCTTGGCGTCTACCGGCAGCTCCGTTGGTGTGACCTACCAGTACCAGCTTCAGACTGGGCCTCTCCACGGCACTTTGTGTCGCCGCTCGCACCCGACAACCCGCTGTTTTTGCCACCTCGACGATCTCTTTCCTCGTCGCTTTGGCCCGGCCCCGGACCTCCCCGACTGGCACAGCCTGCTTCGCCAGGGCGTGCCGATCTTTGAGTTAGACATGGATCAGATAGGTGCTGCTTTGCATGCCTTGTACTCTGACGCTTCTAGTGTTGCTGGATCTTATTACCCTGTGTACTCCAGTTTAGGTGTTGCACTCTTGTGTAGCTTAGCCTCCCCTGCTGCGTCAGGCGTAGGACTGCCTAGTTTGCCTAGCCTAGTTTCTGCACTGGCTTCGTTCCCGGCCTCCGCTACTGCCTCGCTGTCCTTCACTCTCGACTCCGGTGCTTCTGCCTGCTTCTTCCGCGACCGCTCCACACTCACGCCGCTTGCAGCGCCACCTGTTGTCACTCTCGCTGACCCCTCTGCGGGTCCAGTCATCCCTCGCACTTCCACTTCCCTTCCCTGTCCAGCCGTTCCCTTGGGCACTCTTACAGGCCTCCACGTTCCCTCGTTCTTCAGGAACCTGGTTGGTGTCGGCCGTCTTCAGGACCTCGGCGTCACCACTACGTTCCCTGGGCACGAGCGGTTCGCTGTCTGTACCGAGGCAGTCTCAAGTTCCCCCCTTGCGACGTTGCCCCGGGACCCGGTGTCCGGTCTGTTTACCCTCGACACCGCTTCCCCCCCGGTTGGTGCGTCCTCCCACGTCGCTGCAGCTTGCTCGTGTCGGTCCCTCACTCACCCGTCCCTTCTGTGGCACCACCGCCTGGGTCACCCTGCTCTCCCGCGTCTGCGTCACATGTCTCAGCACGGTCTTGTCTTAGGCCTTCCTGCGTCGCTCCCTGCCCTTCCCCCCTCGACTACGCCACCGTGCACGCCTTGAGTCGAGGGCCGGCTCCGCCGTGCTCCTCACTCCTCCTCGCTTTGCCCAGCTACTGCCCCCCTTCAGACCCTGCACCTGGACGTTTGGGGCCCGGCCCCCGTCCCCAAACCGCGCGGTGAGCGCTACTTTCTTGTGCTTGTCGACGACTACACGCGCTACACCACAGTGTTTCCCCTGGGTTGTGGCCGCGCGTCTCCACCGCGGTCTCCCCGTGCTATGTCTCCACTCCGACCGTGGCGGCGAGTTCGCCTCTGGTCGGCTTGGACAGTTGTGTCATGCGGAGGGCATCACCTTGTCGTACACCTTGCCGGACTCGCCACAACAAAATGGGGTTGCTGAGCGCCGCATCGGCTTGGTCAAAGAGGTGGCTCGTACCTCCATGCTCCATGCCGATGCCCCTCATTTTCTGTGGTCGTTCGCTGTTCGCTACGCTGCTCACCAGCTTAACTTGTGGCCCCGCTCCCAGCGGCCGCAGGTTCCGCCGACCCTCCTTTGGACCGGGTCCCCCGGTAACGCATCAGCGTTCCACGTCTTGGGTTGCCTTGCTCACGTTCATGCCTCTTGCACAGACAGGCTCACTGCCCGCACTGTCCCGTGCGTCTTCCTTCGTTTCCCCCTGGACTCGTCTGACTGGCTCTTCTACCACCCGCCGTCTCACCGCTTCCTCCACTCTCGTGACGTCACCTTTGACAAGTCTGTCTCCTTCTACCGTCGCTTCCCTCACCGAGGTCTCCCGGTTTCCCCACCCCTGTTCCTTGCTCCCTCTCCCCCGGTAGCCCCTGCTCCCCTCCCGCCTCGTCCAGCCCCGTCTGGCGTCTCTCACGTTACTCCCCTCCCGTCGGTTGTCCCCGTTAAGGAGTCTTCTGCCTCTGGTTGTCCCCCTGGCTTGCCCTTGTCGCGTCCCCCTTCCCCGGTGTCTCCACCTCCGCTGTCGCAGTCGTCGCCGCCGTTGTCGCTGTTGCAGCCGTTGCCACCGCCGCCGTTGCAGCTGCTGCCGCCGCCGCCGCCGCCGTCGCAGCTGCTGCCGCCGCCGCCGCCGCAGTCGCAGCCACTACCGCCGCCACCGCCGCCGTCGCCGCCGCTGCCGCTCTTGGCCTCTGGGGGTGCTGGCGTCGAGGAGGGTGCTCGTCCTGCGGCTTCTGGCGTCGTCTGTCCCGGCGGGCCTGGGGGTGCCGCTGGTGCTGGAGGGAGTTCTCGCTCTGGGGGTGTTGGTTCTGGGGGTGCTGCCGTTGAGTGTTCCCCCGGCGGTCATCGTGCCTCTGCCGGTCCGGGGGTCGGGCCCCAGCCGTCGTTGCAGCCGTTGCAGCCGTTGCAGCCGACCGCCGGTCCGGCCCCTCCCTAGGGCCGGTCAGGCCCCCGTAGCGCCCGCTCGGCCCCTCCTAGCGCCCGCCCGGCCCCAGTAGCGCCCTCCCGGCCCCTCCTCGCGCCAGCCCGGCCCCAGCACGGCCCGCCCGGCCTCTTCCTAGCGCCGCCTGGCCTTTCGCGCCCGCCAGGCTCCCAGCGCCCGCCCGGCCCCTCCTAGCGCCCGGCCGGCCCCAGTCGCGCCTGGCCGGCTGCCCAGCGCCTGCCTGGCCCCTCCTAGCGCCCGCCTGGCCTCTTAGCGCCCGCCGGGCCCCTCCTAGCGCCCACCCGGCCTTTAGCGCCCGCCCGACCTCTCGCGCCTTCCCAACCCCTCCTAGCACCCGCCCGACCGGCCCCAGTGCGCCCGCTCGGCCTGCGGCGCGCCTGCTCGGTCTCCTAGCGCCCGCCCGGCCCCTCGTTGCGCCCGCCCGGCCTTCGGCGCCCGCCCGGCCTCTCGCTCCAACCCGGCCCCGTCGCGCCTGCCCGGCTCCCAACGCCAGCTCGACCCCTCCTACTGCCCGCCCGGCCCCTCCTCGTGCGTGCTCGGCCTGTCGCGCCACCTCGGGCCCTGTGTCTTCTGCTCACCCGCGCTGGAGCGCCTCGCAGCCGCCCTACTAGAGAGTGCTGCCGCAGTGTCCCCGTGCCGCTGTACTCCTGCGGAGCTGTGGAGCTGTGCCGCTGTGCCCCTGTGTCGCTGCGTAGCTTTGTCGCTGACCCTGCACGATGGCTGACTTCGTGCTCCGTCTGGACGCTGAGGGCCACGCGGTTGACTTCGCCGCCTGGCTCTCCGATCTCCGCCGTCAGCTTACAAGTCAGTGGCAGGATGGGCACTCTTTGGTTGTCCGTGCTGATGGCTTGCTTCCCCGCCCCCCTGCACCTGCTCCCCTCCCTGCTGATCCCACCTCTGCTGAGAGTGAGGCTTTTTCTACTGCTGCGCTTGCCTGTGCGGCCTGGGACTCTCGCGATGCAGTAGGTCAGGTTGCCATCAGTCATGCCCTCCCTGTGTCTGAGCGCTCGCGCTTCGCTACGGTTGATATGGCCAAAGCTTATTTAGACGCTGTTGTTGCTCGCTACTCCACGCTGCATCCGCTTCTGCAGGCCGCTTGCTCTTCCCGATGCTGTTCCCAGACCTTGCTGCCTTCCCTAGTGTTGCAGACTTTGCCAATCACTTGCGTGCTCTAGAGTCTCGCTATCGCACTGCCAGCACTGCTGCCAGCTCACTGCGCTCCCCCCCTCCATTCTGCATGACGCTCTATTTTATTGCCATGCGCCTGCCGGACGCCTCGCTAGTGCTCGCGACCGTTTCCTTAGCCAGCACCCGGGTGACCTCACCCTCACCGCCTTTGTCGACACCCTCACCGAGATCGAGACTCGCCAGCGCACTATCGCTCAGTCGAGCGGTGCGCCGGCAGTCTCTATCTTTCACGGCTGTGCCCCCTCGTAGTGCACGTTTACTGACGTTTCGGCTGCAGTCGCCACTGCGACCCCTCTTACCGAGACGGCTGCTGCTGTCCACCCGCAGCTGGGCCCGCGCCGCACTGGCCGTGGCCGCCAGGGCGGTCGTGGTAGTGGAGCTGGTGGTAGTGGTAGTGGCGGTGGTAACGGTAGTCCGTCTGAGGGGACTATCACCGGTGGGCAGGAGCAGACGCAGTCGCCTCCACAGCAGGAGCAGCCCCAGCAGCAGCCGCCGCCACAGCAGCAGCCGCCGCAGCCGTGGGCTCGTCTCCCGCCTGGTTGGCGTCAAACTGCTGCGTGATTTTGTCGAAGGACCAATCATGCTCCTCACATCTACTCCAGCTTGCGTCTCCTGCGTCATTTTGGTGGACAAGTCACGCCCCTCACAGCTGCTCCAGTTCGCGTCAACTAGCCAGATAGGATTCTGTTTCAGGCTGGAAGTCCGTTAAGGCTGATAATTCAGGGTGACCAAAACAAAAACATACAATATTTCAGGCCTGCTCAAATGAGGACCCCTAAAATTTAGGCCTAGGAAAAATCAAAAGCAAAAAACAGGACAAACCTTAAAAAACACCCGGATATACAGCATTTCTGGGCATTTTTTATGACTTATGGAGCCCTGTTTGTCAAACAGAATGTCGGTTTCACTGACGGGGGTTTCCCTAGCACTTTCCCTAGGTTTCAGGGACAGGTTGCTATGACGGATTTTGATGAGAGGTTTAAATGAAAGAAATACGCCCCCCCTTTTTTGTGCAAAATTGAGTGGTTTTTATAGCATTAGAAGCCGAGATCTTGGTAATCTCATTAATTTCATCAATAGGGATTTTCTTCATATTCCGTGCTACTTCTTGCTGTACAATAACCGTTGCTTCATTTGGTGGGAGATTGGTGCCCTGCAGACTTGTGAAATCCATTGTTCTCCCAATTGAGCGTGGGTGGTTTCACCAACTGTAGTTGGGTTGGGTTGGTCAGCTCACAACGAGAAAGTTGATCCTGTCCTTTTGCCAGCTTGGCAAGTCACGCGTTTCTTGTCATTTTGACATGCAAGCTGCAAAGTCAGACAGACTTACGGGCGGCAAACCTGTCGAAACACATGCTTCTACACCTCGTCTAGGCTAAATCTTGCAAAGCAAATGTCGCTGATTTTCGGACAACTCCCAAACATATGCTTCTACACCTCGTCTACGCTAAATCTTGCAAAGCAAATGTCATAACAAGGCACGGTTGCGGGGCCTTGGGTATTGTTATGGGTGAAAACCCAGGAATAGCGCGAAAGTGAACATCGAGATTTGAAATGACAGAATTATCAAATTTATTTGAGTTATCAGAGTATCGGTAGAATGAATGACGAGGCTTAGTATAGGAACGCCATAGCGAATCTTAACCGCGTGATGCATAGGTTCTTAGAAGGCATCTTAGGATACGGAGCGCTCCGAAATGACGCAAAATGGTTTGGTGTAGCACGTACGGTGACGGAACTAGGGCCTAGTCTAGTGCCGTGTTTGTTCGGTATGAGTGCTAATAGTGCGTCTCACTAAGGAATTACTCATTCCTTATAGATACCAAGCCATCAAGGTGTACTATAAAAAGTGCTGAAATCATATATGTGCCATAAAAATATTGGAAGTTACAGTGCTATTGAGAAATTGGACAATGCACCTTTTTTTCTCATGCTTGGCACATTTAGCAGTGTGTGTTTACAGATCTGCAAGGACGTCACGGGTACTCTAGATGTAGGCATATTGGGTGTAGGGGGCATCTTTTCTGTACATGTCCACCGTTGGCAGTAAACTTCACCGTTGGCGGCGAACCGTTCGTTGGAAGTTGCCCCACCAGACCACCAGACTGAGCAAACTGCACTTTCGTCCTCAGAGTATGGCGGGAAAGACAAAAGTGAATTCAGGAGAGGAATTTTCTCGAGGGCGTATTGCCCTAAGCAGAGTCTCGGCTTCTATTTGAAAAACGGTTCGTACCAAGACTGAAACGATTTTTGTGATCACCCTGATTGGGAGGGGTTTGACGCGAGGTTTGGTGGTACGTTCCGTTTTCATGCTCATTCCATGCGGATATGACTGGTCTGGTGGGGTTTCGTGTCGTCGAGATGTCAACACGAATTTGAACCGCCGAACTCATGATGTACCAAATAGGTCTGGATTGCGGTGTAGGGTAGGCGAGAGCTTTTCCTGATTATTCCACGCGTGGCGAGTGTCAGTGGGGGTTAGGGCTGTTTTAGGGGGCCTAGTTATCTTCTGACGTTGCCAGAAACCGGCCAGAAGGCATAGAGGTTGCGTTCTCAGTTTGTTGCCAGATTCGAGTGCAAATCCCATGACAGTACGCTCACACCAAATCTCACTTCCGCGAAGCCTTCGCGAAGTGCATCCTGATTAGTAGGTTCCGCATTTAGCCTAGAATGGCAGACGAACTGTCAGAGCTTGAAGGGTCGGAAGCGTAAAAGGCACAGTAACGCGTACAACGACTCTGGCCTCGGTATTGTCACAGCGTCACCGCTTTAGCCCGAGCTGCGGCGTCATCCGCGTCGCCGACAATTCGGCGGAAGAAGCTTCGGCAGCTTCCGCCGTAGCAGCTGCCATGGCGGAATCTAGAAGCGGTTGGAAGGAGAACCTTTCCTGGACGAAGGGAGAGGGTACTACTTCTTCAGCGAGATTCCGTGACACTTGCTCGGCCGCGGTGCTGTTTCAGGGTGAGTGATAATAACAAGGGGGCTTTGCTCGTTCTGCTCCGACCATCCCAAAATTCCAGGATCAGAAATACGGAGTAGGTATACAGTAGGTATGGCATAGGTACGTCTGCTACGGAGTAGCCTTGCTATACGAACAACTATACCTACAATATAGGAGAGGTCCACATTTTTGTGATGACGTCAGCGAAAGAGCACGAAACACGAAACACGCGCGGAATGAGACGACACCGGCGCATGGGGAAAGGCGTCCGGAGTATTTGGATCACTAACTGAAAGCGTCCCACTTCACACTCGCCCTCTCCCCCGCTTCTCCTCCCGCCCCCAGCCCCCCTGGTTCACCGTGCTGGTGGCAGCATGGCTGGGCTGCGGGCTGGTCATAGCGGCGTGCTGCTCTACTCCAAGCACTCGGAGTACGTGGCGCGGAGGGAGGAAGCCCTGGGCGTGTGGTGCAAGGAGCCGCGCCGCTCATGCTGCAGCAGCTGGTGCTCACCCACGCGGGGCAGACTCAGGTAAGCGTCAGTCAGACATAGTCAGAGTCACTCGAATTCAGGTCCGTGTGAATCTGAGTGAACACCAGGCTAAAACGACTTGAACCTGAATCATGTAACGATCACCAGGTGGTCCCCGATGTCAGTCATGCATGTCCCGCCTGCCTGCTTTATTGCTTGTCAATGCTGTTATCCATGCTTGTCCTACATCACCCATTCTGTTGCCTTTCCTCCCGCCCTGCAGACTCTGCCCGGAATCATCTCAGTGATGGGCCAGCCTGGCGGACGGGCAAGTGGGAGTTGGGGCGTGTGTTTGAACGGCAGCACGTGGAAGGAGTACCTCACTCCTCTGTTCTCCTGTCCTTCCACCCCCGCAGACTCTCCGCGGGCATTATCTCAGTGATGGGAAAGCCTGGCCGCAAGGGCAAGTGGGAGCTGGACACGTGTTTGAAACGGCAGCACTGGAAGGACTACCTCACTCACACGGCACCGACACGGCCGGGAAACACCGGGGCTGTGTCGTGTGTGTTTGTGACAGATGAAGAGAGGTGAGGTGGAGGAAGAGGTGAGGGGTTGAAGAGGTGAGGTGGGGGAAGAGGTGAGGGGTTGAAGAGGTGAGGATGGAGAGGGAGGGAGATGCACGCAGAGAAGGGATCTGGACGCGTGTTTGAACGGCAGCACGTGGAGGGACTACCTTGCTCGCACAGCACCAACACGGCCCAGCAACACGGGCGCGGTCTCGTGTGTATTTGTGAACCACAACGAGAGTTGAGGGGGGAGTGAGGGGTGGAAGGCGGGGGCAGAGCGAGTCTGGACACGAGTTTGAATGGCAGCATGGGGTGGGAGTTGTACCTCACTCGCACGACGTATGCATGCCTGGCGTGTTTGTGAAGGACGAAGAGAGGTGAGGGGGGCATGGAGGTGAGGGGGGCATGCAGGTGAGGGGGGAATGGAGGTGAGATGTGCACAGAATTTGCTCGTCTTGCCCTTCCGAACTTGTTCAAGCGTTTCCCAGCGACAACTTCCTTGCCTTTGACCCTCCAGCAGACCTGACCCACCCACCTTTATTCCTTGCACGTGTTTCCAGGCCGGCCTTTGAGAAACTGTACGGCAGCATAAGGGACAACACTCGAAATGTCAGCGGCCCGCACCCCATCTACTGCCCCAAGATCCTCGAGTTCACGACCCTGCTTCCGTATAATGGCACGGGCAATGTAGACATCATGGCGCGGTTCTTTTCCGAAGTTCCCCTGGCCGAGGAGGGTAAACACTTCTACACGTGGCCGTATCCCTAGCGAACCAATTGGATCACGCAGGATTCGGTGAGTCAAAGGTTGTATTGTTTGTTTGTCGCTCAGGTAGAATTCGAGGGTGTGCGGGATTTTCCAATCCCGCACAACTTGTCACAACTTGTTTGAGATGCCACAACTTGTCTTTTCCACTCGATAGGTTGATATGGGCGTTGCTTATCTCGGCTCCACTTTCAAAAACAATCCTTGGATGGCTGATTTGCCTGGCTTGAGGACGAACGACTGAAGTGCGTTAATGGCTGATTTGCCTGGCTTGAGTACGAACGACTGAAGTGCGTTAATGGCTGATTTGCCTGGCTTGAGTACGAACGACTGAAGTGCGTTAATGTGGAGCTATTATGAAGGATGGGTTGCATGCGTGCATCCTGCTTTCGGTATTCTCCCTGCCTCAGGCGTGGCCTTTCCTCTTCGCCGCAGCCTGCCCGCGAACCACTCTATTGATCCAGCAGCGCCCACGGTGTATGGGACGCTGGGCGCCTCTGTGGATGTGACATCCATTGCAAAGAAGGTCCTAGAGGAGCTCTATGTACCCGGTGAGTGGCATTTTACCATTGAGGAGTGCTGAGATGTTTCAAATCGCAACGAAGGTTCTAGAAGAGATGTATGTATGCACCTGGTGAGTGGCATCGTACCACTGAGAAGCACCTGGGCAAATGTGTATGTGTTTGCCTTGTCTGAGCAAATGTGTGAGGAAATGGATCAGCCTTTTTTGGCTTGTCGGCTACAACTTTGTGCAAATGTATATCTCGCGTGATATTATGTACCCTAAAACAGAGATCCAGAGGCCTCGTACGGTTGCACCCTAGAGAGGACAGGCTCAATCCTCCCATAGACTCATGTTTTTCTGGGTAATTGCCCCAACTTATCATCACTCCTTGGCACCATCCTCCGATGCGAACATTGTCTGTTGCAAACAACCCTTGTGAAAGTGTCTAGATTCACCACTCCTCCTCCCCTCTCCCTCCGCCTCCCCTCCTCCCTCTCTCCGTTTTTCCCTGACCCTCCCCTCGCCAGACCTGTCGAAATCCTTTGAGCTCTACGACGTTACGGACCCTTCTTCCCCCTTCGCCATCGTCTCACCAGTCCCGCCGCACGCCTATTTCCTCCCCAACGACTCTCTCCCTCACATGCGACCCTCGCATGCCCCTGAAACCCGCCCCTGGGAGACCCGGGCGGTGGTGCGTTTGGATGAGCTGGGGGCGGTGTGCGCCAGTACGAAGTGTGGTGCCGGTGAGAACCTCATCAAATTAATCTCAAGTTCATTTCATATCCACTTGGGCTATGGTGCATTTCGACGAGTTATGATGCGTTTTGGTGAGTTACGGTGTGTTTCGATGCGTTATGGTGCATTCCGATGAGTTATGGTGCGTTTCAATGTCCGCCAGCACGAGGTTCGGCGCTCGTGCTATCACAGATAGAGTGAGATGCGTGTTTGTGTCGAAAGTGGTGGCGCACAGAGAGCGTGGGTGGATGGTGCGACTTGATGGACAAATGTTGAAATGCATAGAAGCGTCGTTCTTCAAAGTACGCAGGTTTTGAGAAAGCATCTTTTGCATTTTTATACCTATGCACTCCGGCTCTGACATGCACCATCACAAACGCTCCAGTGTCCCCTTTCTTGACAACCCTCTCCCAGCTACATATTGCCTGCGAGCACGTGGC
>BQMB01001857.1:0-40116 GCA_027943415.1 Closterium sp. NIES-67
CGCGGCGACCTGGGAGGACGCTCCAACAGGGGGGGAAGCGGTGTCCACGGTAAAGAGGCGAGACACCGGGTCCCGGGGGAATGTCGCGAGGGGGGAGCCTGAGCGGCCTCGGTACAGACAGTGTACCGCTCGTGACCAGGGAACGTAGTGGTGACGCCGAGGTCCTGAAGACAGCCGACACCAACTAAGTTCCTGGAGAACGAGGGAACATGGAGGCCGGAAAGGGAACCAGAGGGGACCGCTGGACAGGTAAGGGAGGTGTAGCTGCGAGCGACGACAGGACCAGCAGAAGGGTCGGCAAGTGCGACAGCAGCAGGCGCAGCAAGCGGCGTCAACGTGGAGTGGTCACGGAAGAAGCAGGAAGATGCGCTGGAGTCGAGTGTGAAGGACAACAACATTGTAGCAGAGTACGAAAGCGGAGCCGGTGCAGAGCCTAGGCTAGACAAACAAGACAGTCCTACGCCTGACGCAGCAGGGGAGGCTTACACTACACAAGGGTTGCTACACCTTAGCTAGAGAACGCAGTGTAATAAGATCCAGACACACTAGAAGCGTCAGCATACAAAGCATGCAAGGCATAACCAATCTGATCCATATCTAAGTCAAACACAAGCACACCATGGCGCAGCAGACTGGACCAGTCACGGATTTCCAGGGCTGGGCCGAAGCGGCGGCGAAAGAGGTCGTCGAGGCAGCGGAATCAGCGGGCGGTCAGGTGCGGGCAGCGGCACACCGTGCCACGGAGGGGCCCGGTCTGGAGCTGGTACTAGCAGGTCACAGCATCGAAGCTACCGGTAGATGCCGAGCTGCAAGGGCCGCCACCGGCGGCCACCACCTCCAGACGTGCCTGGCCACCTGGGCGGGTGGCGGGCCCACGACTGGGGCTGCTGCTGCTGGGGTTGCTGCGGCCACTACTGCTGCAGGGACTTCTGCTGCTGCGACGGCTACTGCTGCTCCTGGGCACCAGCTAAAACACCCTCAGCAGGACCACTGTCACCAACACCACCACTACCTGTACTACCATTACGCCCCCTCTTGCGGCCGCGACGGTCCCGGCGCGGACGCTGCTGCGAGGAGACTGCAGCAGCAGTCTCAGCAGTAGGGGTCGCTGTGGCGACCGTGGCAAAAACGTAAGCGAACGTGCACTGGGAGGGGGCACAGCCGTGAAAGATAGAGACTGCTGCAATACCGCTCGACTAAGTGATAGTGCGCTGGCGAGTCTCGATCTCGGACAGGGCAGTGACAAAGACAGTCAGGGTGAGGTCACCGGGGTGCTGGCTAAGAAAGTTGTCGCGCGCACTGGCTAAGTGGTCAGGCAGGCGCATGGCGATGAGGTACTGGGTGATGCAAAACGGTGGGGGGAGCGCAGTGAGCTGGGCGGCAGTGCTAGCAGTGCGGTAGCGAGTCTCTAGGGTACGGAGGTGAGCGGTAATGTCTGCAAGAGTGAGAAAGGCGCTAGGTCCGGAAAAAGCATGGGGAGGATCAGGCGGTCTGCACAGGTTGAGGCGGGCGTGGAATAGCGAGCAACTACGGCATCTAAGAACTCCTTGGCATTCAAGACTGTAGTAAAGCGCGGACGCTCAGACAGGGGGAGAGCATGACTTATGGCGAGTTGTGCTATAGCATTACACGAATCCTAGACAGCGCGGGCAAGTACAGCAACAGATAAAGCCTCACGCGCAGCCGAGGTGGGGTCAGCAGGGAGGGGATCAAGGGCAGGGGGGCGAGGCAGCAAACCATCAGCATGGACAGCGAGGGAGTGCCCATCATGGCGCTTACCTGTGAGATGACGATGGAGGTCGACGAGCCAGGCGGCGAAGTCGATAGCATGGCCCTCAGCGTCCAGGCAGAGGACGGAGTCCGCCATCGTGCAGGCTCAGCAACACAGCTTCTCAGCGGCACAGGGACACGGATGCAGGACGCTCCAGCGTTGCCGAGCAGAGGACACATGGCCCGAGGCAGGTTGCAGTGCGGCGCGAGCCGAGGCGCCGGCGGCGACACGAGGAACCGGGCGGGCACAAGGGCCTGGCAGGGCTCAAGGGGCCAAGAGGGCACTAGGGGCCTAGCTGAGGCGCGTGGGGCCGGGCGGGCGCGAGGGGCTGGGCAGGCGCTAAAGGGGCAGGGCGGGCCGAAGGGCGGGCAGGCGCGTGGGACCGGGCAGGCTCTAGGGGTCGGGCAGGCGCTAGGGTCCGGGCGGTCACGTGTGGTCGGGCAGGCACTAGGGAGCGGGCTAGGGCGCGTGGGGCCGTGCCGGTGCGAAGTGGCCGGGCGAGCGCGAGTGGCGGGGTAGGCGCGAAGGGGCCGGGCCAAGGGCGATAGGGCCGGGCGGGCGTTAGGGGTTGGGCAAGCGCAAAAGTGGCCGAGCGGGCGCTAGGAGCCGGGCAGGCGCTAGGAAACGGGCAGGCGCGAGGGGCCAGGGTGGCGCAAAGAAACGTGCAGGTGCGACGGGGCCGGGCGGGCGCTAGGAGCCGGGCAGGCGTGAACGGGCCGGGCACGCCCTAGGAGATGGGCCGGCGCTAGGGGGCCGGGCGGGCGCTAGGAAATGGCCAGGCGCGACGGGGCCGGGCGGGCGCTAAGAGCCGGGCAGGCTCGAACGAGCCGGGTAGGCGCTAGGGGCCGGGCTGGCGCTAGGAAATGGGCAAGCGCTAGGGGGCCGGGCAGGCGCTAGGAGCCGGGGAGGCGCAACGGGGCCGGGCAGGTGCTAGGAGCCGGGCAGGCGCTAGGGGCCGGGCTGGCGCTAGGAAACGGGCAGGCGCTAGGGGGCCGGGCGGAAGCTAGGAAACGGGCAGGCGCGACGGGGCCGGGTGGGCGCTAGGGCCAGCTAGGGCACAAGGGGCTAGGGCGTAGGCGGAAGCGGGTGGGTAGACCTAACCTACTCGTGATATCATGTTAGAATACTGGAGTGAATTACTAGTGTGTCATCACACAACATATAGCAGTTGGGTTGCACTCACTTGGAGCACACACCAATACTAGCCTATAACTTCTACATGCAATGTATGTATATGTGGACAACACCACCTAGACTGGATAAGGGTAGTGCCTGGTGAGAGAAAGCAGCTCAGGGTGGCACTACTAGTCTAGCCTCTGAGGCAAGGGTCTAAAGACCAGTCAAAAGAGTACAAACAAGGCAAGAGCAAGACCAGGGCGGCACTACTAGTCTAGCCACTAGGAAGAGGCCACAAGGCCAGTCAGGGTAATATATAAAGGGCTGTACACAATCAAGGTCGTAGCAAATAAGGGGCTACAGGAACGAGACCAAAGTGTACATAGTGCTGCTGATGACCTTTAGGCGAAAGCATCTTCATAAAGATATCAGCTGTGTTGGCACCAGAGGCCAAGTGTACTACGTGGGCCTGCTGTAGCTCGCACAGGAGGAAGTACCGCAGCTGGATGTGCTTCGCTCTGCCCTCGAGTCTACATGGCCTTGTTGTCAGCGTACAGGACAAGGGCAGAGCTAGGTCGCTTACCTAAGTCTGTGAGCAAGAAGGTCAGCCAGCGGAGCTCTTGTGCTTCCATGGCACCGGCGTAGATCTCAGCCTCACAGCTAGACTGGGCAACAAACGACGAGCGGGTGGACCGCCCCGAGACAGCACATGCACCAAGGATAAAGCATTAGCCCTGGGAGGACCGGAGAGTCTCGGCGTTGTCTGCCCAAGAAGCGTCTGTGTGCCCAATAAGGACCACTGGCCCGCGTCCTCCTAGCACTAGCCCCATGCTCGATGTACTTGCTAGATAACGCAAAACCCTCTTAGATGCCGACGAGTGTTGTGGTCAGTGTCTGCTAGTGGCCACAAAGTGGGCCAGGATGTTGAGAGGGTGTGCGGGATCTGGACGAGTGCAAGACATCAGGTACATGAGGCAACCCACGAGCTTTGCGTATGGACCACTAGGCTCTACAGCATCCTCCGGGACTGGAGACGAGAGTCTGTGGTCTAGTGGCAGAGGAGTGGGCTGTGCGGAAGAGAACTGAAGGCCGAACCTCTGAAGGACCTGACGCACCAAGTGTGACTGTGAGAGAGTGATGGTACGCGCTGCTCTGTCCCTGGAGATCTGCAAGCCAGAGTAGCGATGCAGCTCTCCTAGGTCAGTGCAGGTGTGTCTCCTCACCAGCTCGGCCTTCACGGAGGCCAGCGCGTCTCTGTCTGCAGTAGCAAAGACCAGGTCATCTACGTAGACAAGGATGTAGAACAGAATCTGGCTGGAACGGACGAAGAGCGAGGGGTCTGCAGACAACGGGAAGAACTGCAGGTCAATAAGTTTATCCCGCAGCGTGTCGTGCCACTCACGGGGCGCATGTCGCAGGCCGTAGACGGGGCGCTGGAGGAGCCACTCGGTACCAGAGTGAAAAGTACCGGAGAAGCCTTGGGGGCGGCGCAGGTAGACCTGCTCCTGTAGACTGCCCTGGAGGAACGTTGTGGAGAAGTCGAGGGAGTGGAGCTCGTAGTCACGCTGTGTTGCTGCGTAAAGCAGTGCCCGAAGTGTAGTCATCTTCGGGGTCAGGGCAAAGGTCTAAAAGAACTCCACCCTCTCACGCTGATTGAAGCCTCAAGCAACGTAGCGCGCCTTGAAGACAGGTGGCTCTCAAGGAGGGCGCTTCACCTTGAAGAGCCACCGACCATCGACTACGTTCACCCCAGGTGGGGGGACTGCGTCGACGAAGGTACCGGTGGATCTCCAAGATGCCATCTCTTGCTTCATGGCAGCTATCCACTGAGAGGCACAGGGTCCCGAGGTCGCCTCAGCATAGGTGCGAGGGGTCAGGATGTCAAGGGCGTTTGAGTCACCCTTAGAGATTAGCAGCATGGAACAGAGATGGGGAGCGGCCTCAGACAGGAAACCAAGCTCGTTCTACTTGTCCTCTAGGACGTCACTGCCAAGGGCGGCCACACCCCCGACTGAGGGAGGGCAGGAAAGGTCAGAGACCAGAGCGGTGGCGTATTCAAGGCGGGTGGAAGCGGCGCAGTCATGGACAGCAGTGACAAGAGCCGACATACCTGAGACAGGAACGGACGGGTGGGTAACAAGACTGGCAAGGACACGAGTAACAAGGGGATGCATGGCATGCAGGAAGTCAGAGAACGGAGGCGGGGCCACAGCAAGCGACGATGGAGGAGGCGACGGGAGGAGCGAGGGAGCATGAGACGCGTGGGAACGAAGCAACATAGGGTGAGATCGCGGAATAGGGGAGGTAGGACGAGCACGAGACGGGTGACGAGAGCAGACGTGAGACGGAGGATTCCGGTCAGGAGAGAGGGGAGAAGACACAGGAGGAGAACGGGGAGGGAAACGAGCCGAAGGGGAGTCCGATGGAGGAAACACTGGGCCGTAGACCAACAGAGGAGGAGGCTGTGGCGACGGAGGTGCCGGCAGGCGGTCAGGGGAAGGAAGACCGAGGAGGCGAAGAGCGGACACCGACGACGAGTGTTGCGGCTGCTTCCCGACTCCAACACCAGAACCTCCAGCGACACCACGACTCCCTCCGAGAAGCTCCACGCCAGCACCCCCAGAACGGGATCTCGCTCCTGTACCTGCTCCAGCACGCTCCCCAACACCCCAAGAACACACGAACCCCTGCGGCGGTGACGATAGTGGCTGCGGCTGCGACGGCGACGTCTGCGGCTGCGACGGCGACGGCTGCGGCTGCGACGACAACAGATGCGGCAGCGACAGCAATGGGGGTTTCGGGGGAGGAGAAACCAGGGCGAGGAGGGGCAGGGGGAGGGACTCCGCAGAGCCGCGAGAGTCAGCAAACTCCTTGACAGGGACACCAGACAGGAGAGGGGTGACGTGAGACACACCAGACGGGGCAGGGCGGGAAGAGGGGGGAGCCGGGGCGACCGGGGGAGGGGGAACCAGGAACAAGGGGGTGGTAACCGGGGGACCACGGTGGGGAAAGTGGTGGTAAAAGGAGACGGAATTGTCAAAGGTGACGTCGCAGGAGTGAAAGAAGCGGTGAGACGGCGAGTGGTAGAAGTGCTAGTCAGACGAGTCGAGGGGGAAATCTAGGAAGACACAGGGGACAGTGCGGGCACTGATCTTGTCCGTGCTAGAGGCACGAACGTCAGCAAGGCAGCCCTAGACATGGAACGCAAACGCGTCACCAGGGGACCCGGTCCAGAGGTGGGTCGGCGAAACCTGCGGCCGCTGAGGGTGCGGCCACAGGTTAAGCTGGTGAGCGGCGTAGCGAACGGCGAACGGCCACAGAAACCTCCATGACCAAATCGATGCGTCGCTTAGCGACCCTATTCTGCTGCGGGGAGTCCGGCAGGGTGAACGTCTGGGTGATGCCCTACGCACGACAGAAACGACCAAGGCAACCGGAGGCAAACTCGCCACCACGGTCAGAGTGAAGACGCAACACAGGGAGGCCTTGTTGAACACGCGCAGAGACAAGCCACGGGATAAGAACGTAAGGCACATCGGCCTTCCGCTCCAGGGGAAACACCGTGGTGTAGCGCGTGTAGTTGTCGACAAGCACTAGGAAGTAGCGCTCGCGACGCGGCCCATGGACGGGGTCGGGGCCCTAGACTTCCATGTGCAGGGTCTGCAGCAGTGCACCAGTGGGGGGGAACGAGGAGAAGTGAGGGGCACGGCGGAGCCGGCTCTCGACGCAGGGGGTGCACGGTGACGCTGGTAAGGAGGGTACCGCAGGGAACAACACAAAGAGACTTAAGACAAGACCGTGCTGAGACATGTGACGAAGACGTGTGAGGGCAGGGTGACCAAGACGGTGGTGCCACAGAAGCGACGGGTGAGTTAGCGACCGACACGAGCAAGCCGCGGCAACCTGGGTAGACACACACACCTGGGGAGATGTCCCAATCGGGGGGAGCGTGGTGCCCAGCGTGAACAGGCCAAACACCGGTTCACGGGGGAACGTGGTGAGAGGAGCACCAGTGGCGGCCTTGGTACAGACAGTAACCTGCTCGTGACCAGGGAACGTATTGGTGACGCCAAGGTGCTGGAGGCAGCCGACACCAACGAGGTTCTTAGAGAGCGAGGGGATGTGCAGACCTATAAGGGTGCCTGAAGGGACCGCCGGACAGGGAAGGGTGGTGGAGCTACGGGCGACTACAAAAACGGAGGAAGGGTCTGCAAGGGCAACTGCGGTGGGAGCGGCAAGCGGCGTAAGCGTAGTGGAGTCCCGAAAGAAACACGGGGACACGTCGGAGTCCAGGGTGAAGGAGAGCGCGGAAATGGTGGCAGGGGTCGGAGGAGCAAGGGTGGAGCCAAGGCTAAACAAAGCAGGGGTTCATACGCCTGACACAGTAGGGGAGCCTGAACTAGGCAGACTGGGCACACCTACACTAGGCAACACAGGGTAATAGGAACCAGTCACACTAGATCATCGACATACAGGGCATACAAGGCAGAGCTAATCTCATCCATGGCCATATCAAAGATCCTAACACCACGGCGGAGCAAACTGTGCCATTCAGGGAGATCCGGCGTCGGGCCGAAGCAAAGACGAAACAGGTTGTTTAGCCGACTGAAACAGCGAGTTGGGGTATGGCCGATCTTACTGCACACGAGGCTGCGGCGAGGACCGGTATGGAGCTAGTACTAGCAGCGCCCGTCACTCGCACCACCACCCGACGACACACTGCGTGCACGACCACTGCGACCACCTCCACATCCGGCGCCAGGCCACCTAGGCGGGAGACGGCCGACCCGCCGCTGCTGCTGCTGCTGCTGGTCAAGCTGCAGCGCCTGCTGCTTCTGGTGCTGGGGCTGTTGCTCCGAGGCACCAGCCCCAGCCCCCTCGTCAGTACTACCAATGGGCGAACCACCTCCACCACCACCTCCACCCCCTCCTCCGCTACCTCCGACGTGCCCAGCCTTGGGGAGGCGACCCTTACCCGGTTGAAACTGCACTGTGGTGGCTGTGGCGGATGTCTCCGTAACAGGGGCTGCCTCAGCGACAGTAGCAGAACTGTCAGAGTAAGTGCACCGAGCGGGGGCACAATCCTGAAAGATAGAGACCGACGCAGTACTGATAGACTGGGCGATAGAGCGCTGACGGGTCTCTATAGCAGACAGAGTATTGACAAAGTCAGTGAGGGTGAGGTCAGCGGGGTGGAGACTAAGACAGTGATCGCGGGCAGTAGCAAGGCGGTCAGGGAGCCGGATGGCAAGCAGGTAGAGGGTAGAGCAGATGGGGGGCTGGAACACACAAAGCTCGGACTCAGTGCATGCAGCATGCCAGGTCGCGTCTAGCGTGCGCTAGTGCGTGGCCAGGTCAGCAACAGTGGAGAAAGACGCGAGATCAGGATGGAGCATGGGCAGGATCAGGCAACCGACAGAGGCAAAGGACGGGGTGGAATAACGCGTGACAATAGCCTCTAGGAACTCGTGCGCAGTCCTGACCGACCGAAAGCGGGGCGCTCAGACAGGGGGAGGGCATGACTAATCACAAGCTGTGCGACAACATCACGCAACAACCAGACAGCACGGGCAAGGGCAGCAGCGGCAGCGGACTCACGGTCGGCAGACGTGGGGTCAGTGGGTAGAGCAGCAGGGGGGTCAGGACTCGGGAGCGTACCGTCGATGTGGACGGCAAGGGAGTGGCCGTCTTGCCGCTGACCAGTGAGGTGACGGCGGAGATCGACAAGCCACGTGTCGAACTCAACCGGCTGACCCTCCGAGTCAAAGCGCAGCACCGAGTCCGCCATCATGGTCGCTGCAGCGACAGACATGCGGTAGTGGGCTGTACTGAATGACAGAGTATGGCGAGAAGCAGTGGTGTGCGGTGCAGTGCAGTGCAGTGCGGTAGAGTGCGGTGCAGTGCAGTAGAGTGCCGTGCAGTGCTGTAGAGTGCGGTGGAGAGAGATGCAGTGCGGTGGAGTGCAGTGGAAAGGGCCGATGAAGCGAGGTGGGAGCCGCAGGGGCAGCTGAGGGGCGGGGTCGCGAGGCGGCTGGGCGGCAAGGCCTCGGGGCGGCTGGTCAACTGGGGCGCGGCGGGCACGTGACCAGGCCGCGGGGCCGTCAGGTGACAGGGCTGCTGGGCGGCTAGGAGTAGGGGCTGCGTGGCAGCTGGAAGACGGAACCGCGTGGCGGCTAGGAGACGCGGCCTTGGGCGGCTAAGCAATGGGGCCGGCTAGGCGGTTAGAAGACAAGGCTGGCTAGGCGACGGGGTCGGCTGGGTGATGGGGCCGGCTAAGCGACGGGGTCGGCTAGGCGAGGGGGCCGACTCGGCAACGGGGCCGGCTGAGCGACGGGGCCGGCTAGGCGACGGGGCCAGCTAGGTGACAGGGCCAGCTAGGTACAGGGCCAGCTAGGAGACATGGCTTGCTAGGGGATGCGGCCGGCTAGGCGACGGGGCCGGCTAGGCGACGGGGCCGGCTAGGCGACGGGGCCGGGTGGGCGACGGGGCCGGCTAGGCGACGGGGCCGGCTAGGAGACGGGGCCGGCTAGGAGACGGGGTCGGCTAGGCGATGGGGCCGGCTGGGCGATGGGGCCGGCGAGGAGACAGGGTCGGCTAGGCGACGGGGCCGGCTAGGCACTAGGTGACAGTGGCCACTAGGGGACGGGAGAGCACGGGTGGGAGGCCGACGGGGCCGCTAGGACCTATGGCGGAAGTGCTGGTGGGCGGGGGGGACCTAACCTACTCATGATACCATGTCAAAGTGAGCGAATGATTAGAATGATGGCATACAAGGGAATATAACCTAGTGGGTTGACATGTTCTTCTACTACCAAGCCTAGGGGGTGTGTTAAATGATACAAGTTATATATAATTGTAGGCTTGGTAGGTTCTACTAAAACATACTGTAGAGGGTACAACTATTAGAGTGAAAGTATAACTAGAATAGGAGGATACAAGGGTATATAGTCTAGGGTGTTGTCCTCTCTATGGCTTGACCCTATGTAGTCTATTATAATATATACAGATAGGTTTGACACACCCCCTAGATGAGATAGGGGCAGTGTCTGGTGAGAGGCAAGCAGCTCAGGGTGGCACTACTAGTCCAACCTCTGAGGCAAGGGTCTAGAGACCATTCAAAAGAGTACAAACAAGAGCAAAAATAGGGCGGGATTACTTGTCCAGCCACTGGGAAGAGGCCACAAGGCCAATCAGGATAATATATAAAGAGTTATACACCATCAAAGTAGTAGCAAGTGAGGTCCTAATCACTATAAAAACACTCACCGATCGTTTTGTCTTGTTGTAGAATGGAGCTACATTATTCTAGCATTTTCGTGACACCAATAAAAGCCTACTCCCAGGCCTCAGTAAATTTGTGAACTGCTTAAACATCCAAAAACCGCTTTAGCATGATAGGAGGGTCGAATGGGCCGGTGTAACCTGGAGGATGTTCCCAGTTGATATTAATCAGGGACCACTTGTCGCTCCCACCGTAAATCTGCCCGTAAACATAGGCAGACGCTTCAAGGATATTGATCCATTCTATGACATTCTGCATCATGTAGAGCAAAAGATCGTAATCATTACCCGATCTGAGTAATGGGCCTAACTCGGATATCCAAACCTCTTTCCAAAGCGACTTTGCCAGCAGCTTTGTCTGAATGTAACGCGCAGTTGTTACCGCTTTCGCCTGCGCCACAGTGTGTTTGAACCACCTTTGTAACGGGATCGGGCAACCATGGACATTAGGCCTCTGCAAAAGCCTCTTGCCGATGACCAGTGGCAGCCTCATGCTGGTTAGAAAAGCGTTACTGTCGACCCCAACCAGATTCGTCTTCAGCTTCCTTCTCCTCAGTGCCAGCCATATCTTTAAGAGCACTCAACTCATTTCAGGCGAGTTGAAGTTGCACCCTTCCTGCTCCATCCCACTCACCCATTGCCCTTCAAGCCCTTCATTAAACGGCTCCAGAGAATCAAGTCTGATATTCCCCAGCATCGGGTTCTTTGCAAGCTCCGCCACGACTTTCATGAGGTAGTAAGCAAACTTCCCCTCGTACTTCTTTCGCAGATTCGTCCACCATGCCTCTTTTGCCCCCCCGACATCCTTACTCTTAGTCATCCACCAGGCACGGCTGTTAGAAAATGCCTAAAACACATTCGCCCCCCTGGCTTTCGCTCCCAGCAGCACCGCCTGCTGCCTAGATTTTGCTATCCAATTAAAATCCCCTTCCGTTCCGGCCAATACCTCGGCCTGACTCTCCACTGAAAAATGTTATCTGTATGCAGTTGAGGCTGTACAGCGGAAGTGAGCTGGCGCCTATATTGAAGCACACTACATTGAGGCCAAGGCCCGAGGGGAGAAACATGAGGTCTAGAAGGGGGTCCATCGCCGCCTTGGGGAACTTGCCGATGTAGTTGCCCAGCCTAGGGGGGGAGGTGGGTTTGAGGGTAGAGGGGGAAGGGGGAAGGGGGAAGGGGTGTAGGGGAGGGGCGGGGGAAAGGAGATGGGGATGGTGGGTGAGTGGCGGATCAAGGGGTGGGAAAGCAGGTGGTCACGAGACATGATACATTGCGAATTCATTACCGTCACATACAAATCACACCATCCCATACAATCGCATCATCACATTCAATCAAACCATTCCATTCAATCACATCCTATACAGTCACACCATCCCATACAGATGCACCATCCCATACAATCACACCATCCCATACTGAAACACGATCGCATACGATCACACCATCTCAATACAATCATCTCATTATGCGAGCGAAGTGCCCCATCCCTTCCACGTGGTTCCGATTCGCCTTGGAGTGATCATCACTCGGAACGACCCCTTACCGCCAAAGCACACTCCGAACCGCTCAAACGCTAGCATTAATGTCAGCGCAGGTGGCCTGATCATAGTCCCTGCCCTCGCGGAAAACGCGGGATCAGACGCATTTAAGAACGCAGAATTATCCCACGCTGTGCGATTTGAGGAAATAGAATGTGTTACAATACTGGAATGTTCTTACTAGAGAGAGAACAAAGAACATATAGCAGTTGGGTAGTACTCACTAGGAGCACACACCAATACTAGCATGCAATGTATGTATAAGTTGACACACCCCCTAGGCTAGATACTGTAAGGGGTAGTGCTAAACAAGAAGCACACAGCTCAGGGTGGCACTACTAGTCCAACCACTGAGGCAGGGGTCCGAAGACCAGTCAGCAAGAGTACAAACATGACAAGAGCAAGCCAGGGCAGCACTACTAGTCCAGCCACTGGAGGTAAAGCCACAAGGCCAGTCAGACAGGTATAAATAGTGAGGAGTATACAATCAAGGCCCTAGCAAGAGAGTAGCTATAGGAACAAGACCAAGCCGTACACAGTGCCTCTGATAATCTTTACGCACAAGTGCCTTAGCAAAGATATCAGCTGTGTTGGCACCGGAGGCTAAGTGAACTACGCGGGCCTGGCGACACTGCTGTAGCTCGCGTAGGAGGAAGTACCGCAGCTACATATGCTTCGCTCTGCCCTCAAGTCGAGGCTCCTGACATAGGAGAATCATGGCCCTGTTGTCAGCGTACAAGACCGGGGCAGAGCTAGGCCGCTCACCTAAGTCTGTGAGCAAGAGTGTCAGCCAGCGGAGCTTCTGAGCCGCCATGGCACCGGCGTAGATCTCAGCCTCACAGCTAGACTGAGCAACAGACGATGAGCGGGTGGATCTCCACAAGATGGCCAGGCTGAAACAATAGCCCTGTGACGACCTGAGGGTCTCAGCGTCATCTGCCCAAGAAGCGTCTGTGTGCCCAGTAAGGACTACGGGCTTGTGTCCTCTAAGCACTAGCCCCATATCTAATGTAATTGCTAGATATCGCAAAACCCTCTTAGCGGCCGACCAGTGCTGTGGTCGGTGTCTGCCAGTGGCCACAAAGCGAGCCAGGATGCTAAGAGGGTATGCGAGATCTGGACGAGTGCAAGTCATCAGGTACATGAGGCAGCCCACTAGCTCTGCGTAAGGGCCACTGGGCTCTACTGACTCCTCAGAAACGGGAGCCGAGAGCCTGTGGTCTATAGGTAGGGGTGTGGGCTATGCAGAGGAGAACTGAAGACCGAACCTCTGAAGGACCTGGCGCACCAAGTGTGATTGTGTGAGAGTGATGGTGTGTGCTGCTCTGTCCTTGGAGATCTGCAGGGCAAGGTAGCGACACAGTTCTCCTCTGTCAGTGCAGGTGTGTCTCTTCAACAGCTCTGTCTTCAAAGAGGCCAGTGCGTCTCTGTTTGCAGTAGCGAAGACCAGGTTGTCAACGTACACTATGATGTAGAACGGAGTTTGGCCAGCACGAACGAAGAGCGAGGGGTCTGCAGAGGATGGAAATAACTGCAGGTTAGCAAGCATGGTACACAGTGTGTCGTGCCACTCACGGGGAGCCTGCCGCAAGCCGTAGACCAGGCGCCTGAGAAACCACTCGGTCCTAGAAGGGAAGGTACAAGTGAAGCCCTGTGGACGGCGGAGGTAGACCTGCTCGTGTAGGCTGCCCTGAAGAAAGGCAGTAGAGAAGTCTAGTGAGTGAAGCTCGTAGTCGCGCTGTGCTGCTATGTGTAGTAGCGCCTGAAGAGTAGTCAACTTCGGGGTCGGGGCGAAGGTCTGGAAGAAGTCCACCCCCTTGCGCTGACTGGAGCCTCTAGCCACGTAGCGCGTCTTGAAGACAGGCAGCTCTCCTGGGGGCGCTTCACCTTGAAGAGCCACCGGCCATCAACTACGTTCACCCAAGGCGGGGGAACTGCGTCGACGTAAGTGCCAGTGGATCTCCAAGATGACATCTCCTGCTCCATGGCAGCTATCCACTGAGAGGCCCAGGATCCCGAGGTCGCCTCAGCGTAGGTACGAGGGGTCGGGATGTTAAAGGCGTCTGGGTCACCCTCAGGGACTAGGAGCATGGAACAGAGATGGGGAGAAGCCTTAGACAGGAAAGCAAGCTTGTACTGCCTATCCTCTAGGACGTCACTGTCAAGGGCAGGAGCACCCCCGACGGACGGAGGACGGGCAGGGTCAGAGACCAAAGCGGTGGCGTAGTCAAGGCCGCGGGTAGAGGCGAAGTCAGCGACAGCAGCGACAAGAGCGTCAAGACTCGAGACAGTTACAGACGGGTCAGTAACAAGAGAGGCAAGGACCCGAGGAACAAGGGGACGTGCGGCACGAAGATCGTCAGACAGAGGCGGAGGCGCGAGAACAAGGGATGACGGAGGAGGGGATGGGAGGAGGGGAGGACGAGACGCGTGGGAACGGAGCAACATAGGGCAGGAGCGAGAGATAGGAGAGACAAGACGAGCAAGAGAGGGACGACGGGACCAGACGTGAGACGGAGGCATCCAGTCGGGAGACAAGGGGGGAGACACTGGAGGTGAACGAGGGGGGAGACAAGCGGGGGAGGATTCCGACGGAGGGAACACAAGGCCGTAGACAGGAAGCGGAGGAGGAGGTAGCGGGGGATGCACAGGCGTGCGGTCAAGGGAGGTAAGGCCGAGGAGGCAAAGGGCAAACACCGGCGTCAACTGCTGCTACTTCTGCACGTCGCCAACACCTGCACCGCCAGTGGCACCACGGCTACTACCGGAACACTCCACGTTAGCACCCCCAGAACTAGATGTTAGGATTAAGGACGGAGTCTAGGTGAACTTAGGAGCTAGAATTACTCAAAATATAAATCCGAAATTCTGGACAGAAAAGTCGTCTTTACAAGAAACGACGTCGACGAAAAACTAGCCGTTGGAATGTCGCGAAACTTGGATATGTTGTAGCTCTTAATCTCAGCTACCGTTCCCAATTTGAATCACGTTGATTGATGAAGTATTCGCGACGCTATGGCTTTCGACGCATTAGGGGGTAAGCTGTAGGAGGAGAACTTAACTCAATCTCAAAGGTTCAATCAAAGTTCAAGAATCTCACAAGGAATTAGAAGGAGCAAGAGAAAGGTTGGGATAGGAAGAGAGGGATGAGAGGGAAGGTCCCAAGAGAGTCCCCAACCAAGGAAACCCCATAAGCACAAAGATTCCCTCCCTATAGGAACCCCAACTTTGACATTTGTCCCTTCCCAACCAATCCATCCAAGTTGGCCACCCTTGCCAACCTAGCTTGGTTGTTCCCAACCAATTTGCAGCTGTTACAGTAGAGTGACGAATTTCCCCAACCCCAAAGGTCCCAACTCCATATAAAGTCACCCCACAACTTCACTTTGTAACCGCCGCAATTGTAACGCAAGCTCATGAACTTTGAATCTTCATAGCTTTCGCGTTCTTGCTCCGATTGACGCGATTCTTGTTGCGTCGGAAAGATCTTCTCAAGATCTATCATCACAAATACCTGCTCAGACAGAATAACACAAAACACATTCCCAAACTCCAGAACACATCACACACAAATTCTTGCACACGTTCAAACCACACATGCAAGTTGAAAAAATATGGGATGGGAGGCAGACAGAATGTGATAGCATATGATGACATCACACAACACTAGAACGCCCTCCAGCACCGGTGCCATCCCAAGACCCGCCGGGACAAGCCACGAGAGGAACTCCAGGACTAGCACCCTCCTCAAGACCAGCACCCCGAGGGCCCACGAGCGGCAGCTGCGAGTGCAGAGGAGGAGACACAGGGGGTGAAGCAAGCGGCGAGGACTGCGCAGCTGGGCAACCAGAGTCAGCACATTCCTTTACGGGGACAACCGACGGGAGGGGAGTGACGTGAGACACACCAGACAGAGCAGGACGAGGAGGGAGGGAAGCGAGGGATATCGGGGAAGGGGGAACCAGGGACAAGGGGTGAGAAACCGAGAGGCCACGGTGAGGAGAGCGGTGGTAGAAGGAGACAGACTCGTCGAAAGTGGCATCACGGGAGTGAAAGAAGCGGTGAGACAGTGGGTGGTAAACGTGCCGGTCAGACGAGTCAAGGGGAAAACTGAGAAAGACATAGGGGACGATGCGGGCAGTGAGCTTGTCCGTGCCGGAGGCACGAACGTGAGCGAGGCAGCCCCAGGCATGGAACGCAGACACGTCACTAGGAGACCCGGTCCAATGAAGGGTCGGCGAAACCTGCGGCCGCTGGAAGCGAGGCCACAGGTTAAGCTGGTGAGCGCCATAGCGAACGGCAAACGACCACAGAAAATGGGGTCCATCGCCATGGATCATGGAGGTACAAGCCACCTCCATAACCAGTCCAATGCGGTGCTCAGCAACCCCATTCTGTTGTGGCGAGTCCGGCAGAGTGTACGACTGGGTGATGCCCTCCGCACGACAGAACTGTCCAAGCCGACCAGAGGCGAACTCGCTGCCACGGTCAGGGTGGAGACGTGCAGCCACAAGCCACGGGATAAGAACGTCAGGCACGTCAGCCTTCCGCTCAAGGGGAAACACGGTGTTGTAGCACGCATAGTCGTCGACGAGCACAAGAAAGTAGAGCTCGCGACGCGGTCCGGAGACGGGGGCTGGACCTCAGACGTCCAGGTGCAGGGTCTGAAGAGGAGCCGCGACAGGGCGGAGCGAGGAGGAGTAAGGAGCACGGCGCAACCGGCCCTCAACGCAAGGCATGCAAGGGGGCGCAAGCAAGGGGGGTAGGGCAGGGAGCGATGCAGGGAGGCCTAAGACAAGACCGTGCTGGGACATGTGACGCAGACGCGGGAGCGCAGGGTGACCTAGGCGGTGGTGCCACAGAAGGTACGAGTGAGTGAGCGACCGACACGAGCAAGTCACGGCGACCTGGGAGGACGCTCCAACCGGGGGGGAAGCGGTGTCCAGGGTAAACAGGTCAGACACCGGGTCCCGGGGGAATGTCGTGAGAGGGGAACCTAAGGCGGCCTCAGTTCAAACATCGTACCGCTCGTGACCAGGGAACGTAGTGGTGTCGCGAAGGTCCTGAAGCCAGCCGACACCAACTAAGTTCCTGGAGAACGAGGGAACGTGGAGGCCGGAAAGGGAACCAGAGGGGACCGCTGGACAGGTAAGGGAGGTGAAGCTGCGAGCGATGACAGGACCAGCAGAAGGGTCGGCAAGCGCGACAGCAGCAGGCGCAGCAAGCGGCGTCAACGCGGAGTGGTCGCGGAAGAGGCAGGAAGACGCGCCGGAGTCGAGTGTGAAGGACAGCGAAGCAGTAGCAGAGGATGAAGGAGGAGCCAATGCATAACCTAGGCTAGACAAACCAGACAGTCCTACACCTGACGCAGTAGGGGAGTCTATACTATACAAGGGTGCTACACCTAAGCTAGAGAACGCAGGGTAATAAGATCCATATTAGAAGCGTCAGCATACAAAGCATGCACTAGAAGCGTCAGCATACAAAGCATGCAAGGCACAACCAATCTGATCCATATCTAAGTCAAACACAGGCACACCGTGGTGCAGCAGACTGGACCAGTCAAGGAGGTCCGGGGATGGGTCGAAGCGGCGACGAAAGAGGTCGTCGAGGTGGCAAAAGCAGCGGGGGGTCGGGTGCGGGCAGCGGCACACCGTGCCACGGAGGGGGCCGGTCTGGAGCTTGTACTAGCAGGTCACAGCACCGAAGCGGCCGGTAGACGCCGAGCTGCGAGGGCCGCCACCGTGGCCACCACTCCAGACGTGCCTGGCTACCCGGGCGGGTGTCGGGCTCACGACTGAGGTTGTTGTTGTTGCTGCTGCTGCTGCGGCGACTGCTGCTGCTGCTCCTGAACACCGGTCTACAACCCCCTCAGCAGGACCACTGTCACCGCCACCACCACTACCAGTACTACCACCACGCCCCCCTTTTGGGCCGCGACGGTCCCGGCGCGAACGCTGCTGCGAGGAGACCGCAGCAGCAGTCTTGGCAGTAGGGGTCACTACGGCGACTGCAGCATAAAATTCAGCAAACGTGCACAGCCCTAAAAGATAGAGAGTGCCGCAACACCGCTCGACTGAGCGATAGTGCGCTGGCAAGTCTCGATCTCGGACAGAGCGGTGACGAAGGTGGTCAGGGTGAGGTCACCAGGGTGAAGCTGTAACACGCACTGGCTAAGCGGTCAGGCAGGCGCATGGCGATGAGATACAGGGTGATACAAAACGGTAGGGGGAGCGCAGTGAGCTGTGCGGCAGTGCTAGCAGTGCGGTAGCGAGTCTCTAGGGTACGGAGGTGAGCGGCAAGGTCTGCAACAGTCGGAAAAGCCGCTAGATCCATAAAGAGCACGGGGAGGATGAGACGGCCTGCAGAGGCTGAGGCGGGCATGGAATAGCGAGCAACTTCGGCATCTAAGAACTCCTTGGCGTTCGCGACTGTAGTAAAGCGCGGACGCTCAGACAGGGGGAGAGCATGACTAATGGCGAGCTATGCTACGCGATCGCGGGAATCCCAGATAGCGCGGGCAAGTACAGCAGAAGAGAAAGCCTTACGTGTAGCCGAGGTGGGGTCAGCAGGGAGGGGATCAGGGGCAGGGGGGCGGGGCAGCAAACCATCAGCATGGACAGCGAGGGAGTGCCTATCCTAGCGCTGACCTGTGAGGTGACGACGGAGGTCGACAAGCCAGGCGGCGAATCGATCGTGTGGCCCTCAGCATCCAGGCGGAGGACGGAGTCTTCCATCGTGCACGCTCAGCGACACAGCTTTACAGCGGCGCAGCAGCAGGACGCCACAGGTCCACAGCGGCACAGCTCCTCAGCGGCACAACGATAACTGCGGCACAGCGACACGGCTGCAGGACGCTCCAGCATGGCCGAGCAGAAGACGCAAGGCCCGAGGCAGGTAGCAGGGCGGCACGAGCCGAGGTGCCGGCGAAGACATGAGGAACCGGGCGGGCACGAGGGGCCGGTCTAGGGTGCGAGGGCCGGGCAGGGCTCAAGGGGCTGAGCGGGCGCTAGGGGCCGGACTAAGGCGCGAGGGGCCGGGTGGGCGCAAGGGATCGGGCAGGCGCGTGGGACCGGGCGGGCACTAGGGGCAAGGCGGGCGCAAGGGGCCGGGCAGGCGCGTGGGACCGGGCAGGCACTAGGGGCCAGGTGGGCGCGAGTGGCCGGGCGGGCGCTAGGGGCCGGGCAAGGGCTCATGGGGCCGGGCGAGCACGAGGGGCCGAGCAGGTGCGAAAGGGTCGGGCAGGCGCTAGGGGCCGTGCAGGCGCGAAGGGGGGCCGGGCGGGCGCGAGGGGCCGGGCAGGCGCTAGAGGCCGTGCAGGCGCGAAGGGGGGCCGGGCGGGCGCGAGGGGCCGGGCAGGCGCTAGAGGCCGGGCGGGCGCGAGTGGCCATGCAAGCGCTAGGGGCCGGGGTAGGGTGCGTGGGGCCAGGCAAGCGCTAGGGGCCGGGCGAGCGCTAGGGGCGGGGAAGGTGAGAACGGGCCACGCAGGTGCTAGGGGCAGGGCAGCCGCGAGTGACCGGGTAGGCTCGAAAGGGCCGAGCAGGCGCTAGGGGCTGTGCAGGTGCAAAAGGGTCGGGCGGGCGCTAGGGCCGGGCAGGCGCGAACGGGCCGGGAAGGCGCTAGGGGCCGGGCGGGCGCTAGGGCCAGCTAAGGCGCGAGTGGTGGCTGAGGCGCGAGGGGCGCGCTAGGGGCCAGCAAAGGGGGGGAAAGCTAGGGCGCGATAGGCTAGGGCACAGGCGGAAGCGGGTGGATGGACCTAACTTACTCGTGATACCATGTTAGAATACAAGAATGTTCTTACTAGAGAGAGAGAACAGAGAACATATAGCAGTTGGGTTGTACTCACTAGGAGCACACACCGACACTAGCCTATAACTACTACATGCAATGTATGTATAAGTTGTCAGAATGTCCACGCTCGTATACAGGCTCGGATACAGGCTCATATGCAGGCTTGGGTGCAGGCTCGGATGCAGGTGAGGAGGCAGGGGGGCTTGCACTCGGAGCGTTGTCAGGTGGCTGTTCAGCGATCGTCTGTAGAGGAGGTGAGAGCCCTGGAGGTGACTGTGCCGGAGGTGACTGTGGGGGAGGTGACAGTACGGGAGGTGACACTACAAAGACGATTATAATGGAGGTGAATGTGCAGCGGCAAGGGGAACAGCTTCGGGAGAGTGGGATTTACTGGTGGAGATGGCGGAGAGGGCAGGGATGGGCGAGATGGGGAAGATGGCGAAGAGCAGTAGCAGCAGCAGCAGCAGCTGCACGACTTGCACGTTCAAGGCAGAACTACGCATCCTAAGCTCTGCTAATTTCAGTCACTAACATTTTACGATTTTTTCTCTTATGGACGTTTGGACAAAACGGAGCGCGGGTTTGAACACCCGGCCTAAGTCATTGTTTAGTGCTGTGAACACTGTTGCGTGAATCATGCAATCGCGTTTTTTACTCACTCCTCAATACGCCCGCGTCTCATATTTCCTACCAACCAAAGGTATTACCTTTGGTGGGCGGGGCTGATTGGGGGGCGAGGGGTGAAATTTAGAAAAAGAGTGGGCAAGGGTTGCGACAATTTTGGAAATCGTCGAAGGTCCAACTTTGTTGAGGCTCCGAGTATTGTATTTCTGCGGACCCGTATTACCTTTGGTTTGAGCCCACGAAATGTTGAGGGCCTGGATGGTGGGGGTTGGGTTCTCAAAGTTTCTCAAGCGGTTGCAATTCCAGCGTTGAGTTCGGGCCGAAATTCAGTTTCTTGAGTCACTTTCGGGTCCTGGTTCCGTGTACCCAGCCCAGGTTCCGAAACCTCGCTTAATGCAAACGCGTTCCCGGGCTCGTTTTGCTGAGGTTGGATATCTACTCTCGCACTCACTTGCGATCCCTCGCTCAAAGAGCAGCTATGTTACATAGAACCAAGCGTGCTTTAATCGTCAGACCAGGATCACGCCAAGAAACGAGACTCCATATGCTTCTGGCGTTTTGGCAAGATCTTGGCCTGACTCCTGCTCGCTAACTTGACGCAACATTGCCGGAGTCCAAGGTGATTTGTTACGGCGATAGAGTTGTTTTTACGATTTAATACGGTGGGAGGCAATCTTTTGTGTTTGGGGTTGGGGATCCGTTGTTTTTCTCGAGTTCCGCTCGTCTGACTCAGCAATCGAATCTCTTCTGACACTCACGCACACTGAACTTTGACGGTGTCGCCTGAAATTCCTTGTTCAGGTACCTTGGACAAACGAGCCGCGCGTCACACTGACGGCCAGCGCGACTCTAGGGTAATGGTGGTTGGTTGGTGTCCTCGAACGGACGTCGAATCACGAGCAATTTGACGTTCACGCGTCATTTTTGCCATAAACGGTGTAACTATGAGTGTTACAGTGTTATGAATGGGACTGCTGAGTAGCGCGGAGGGCAATGGCGAAACTGTGAACAAGTGAATGACAATAAAATGAAAGAACACACAATATATAGAAAGCCTAGGGTGATCCTGGACGTAGGATCGGAAGGTTCAGGAAAGGTATCGAAGGGCCTCGATGTGTCGTAGCGAGGTTCGGAAAGGCCCAGGAGGCTCGAACTGATAGGTCTGGAACCCTGGCGATGGTTCGGGACTGTTCGAGTCGTACGCCCTGTAGCAAGCCTCAGTAAGGAATTACGCAATCCTTACAATCTCCTCCCTTCTAGATAAGCACACAAATAAATAAAACTACACACACTCTAACTGAATCTCGTAGGAGTGAAGCCACCACTGTTGAGAATCTCTAGCTTCTTCAAGAAACTCCGTCCAACGGTCGAAATGTGTCGAAACGATCGCCGTCGATCGTAGCCGTCGAACCTTGGTCAAATTACCCAGATAACCAAACGGGCAAAAGGGATACTACCGCACCACAGCTTCCTTGTCTCCAGCGAATCCTTCGCCGAGAATTACAAACCCAATCGTCGTGTACTGTATCCGCTCAGTAACACCACGATTATTCACACTGCTGCAAGTTGGCGAGCCGAATCTTCTGTATAGCGCCAAACTTGTCTGTAGCTCCGTAACTGTAGATCGCTCCTCGTTTAATTCCACGTGAGTCGTGACATTCGCAGAAACACCCGTCCGTATTTCGCAAAGTCAACGAACTCCAGCTATTCGTCAAATGCGAGGTCATTCGCGACACATGCGAGAACACGCGTCCGTGTCTCACGAAAAGTCAGCGAATTCCATCAGCTCAAGGACGAAAGCTCCGTCACTCCTGTAACCGTAGTCCGTGTTGCCTCAGGCGGTTAATTTAAACACGCCCTCAACTTTTGTGAAAACCAGCGAAATTCCTGAAATGCCAACTCGAATCTGTCTGTCGATTCAGTCGGTCAAACAGCATCTGTCCATCGATGCTTCTGCAGCGGATGTCAAACTTGTCGAGGGTAAATCCAAAAAACAACTGCTGCACAGCTGCTCTCTCCCCCCTCCATGAAAAGAAAATCTCTGTCGTCGATGACGAAAATACCATGCTTCAAGTTTCTTCAGACCCGAAACTTAAAGTATCTTCAAACTCTGCTCGTCAGGACCAGTCTCAGCGCGACCCTATAACGCAGGGCAACTGCGCCACGTAGACCCTAGCTCCATCCGACGCCGTAGATCAATATTCTGCTCCGCAGAATGCCGTCGATCTGCTTCGTGTTGTTACCCTCAGTAGAAATTTTCTAAACTCCACCTGACCGATTCACCGTGCAGACGTTCACCCTTCGCGCGGCTACGGCAGGTACCCCAGAAAAACTTGGGTACAGTTCTCAGCTCCGAAAAACGCATTCTCTGCAGTTTCACCGACTAACCATGCTGGTATTTAAACCTTCACACAGCTCGGTAGGTACCCGTGACCCCAGCTACCGCTCCAGCCAAAAACTTGAAGAATTCCCACCCGGAAGATACCCGACGTTTAGCGACGCGCCGACGTTCACCCATCTTTGCGCCCGTCCAGGTAAATCCCCGAATGAGTCCTCGCAGCCGAGTCTTTGATTATAGCCCCCCAGCTCAGGAATAATCCGTGAAGACTCCCGCGTGACTCCAAATTTTCCGTGACGGCAACACGTTTTTCCCATTGCAACAGTAACCCTTGTCGTCCTGAAGCTCCATTTGATGACTACACTCCAGAGCAGGGGTGAATCCGCTGTCTGGCCGTACTCAGATAAGCGCAAACACTATCATAGTTGGGCGAATTAATCAGTCTAATTCGCGAGCAACCGCTTTGCAGCTTACGTGAGGGATTCTCCTTCCCCTCCCTGAAAAACCCCGTTCCTGCAAAAATCTGCTCCAAACTGCTTCAAAATTTCTTCAACTGCTGCTTCCACGATAAAAAACCCCCGTAGGCCGCTGTTCACCCAGCACCCACGTTCGTCGTTCTCCAAACAGTACCGCGCCCGTTCTTTCGAAAAACTCGCAGCTCCGTCGTTCTCGGCAACACATCCTCGCCGTTCGTATCGGACCGAGCTCCGCGTACCGTCGCAAATTTCCTTCGCTTTTTTTGTCAACCTGCTTCACTCGCCTCCCACTGTACAGCGTCCGATGTTCACAAATCGTTCGCCTGTCGTGTAGCGCCGAAAACATTTCTTCCTTTATCCACCAGCACAGGGTGATCCGCTGGCTCATCCTCCCTTATTCGTCCGGGAGCGGTCGATAGCATGTATCGTACTACCACTCGGTGGAGATGTTGAAGATCGGGCGACGCGCCTCCTAGGCCCCGTCGCGCCCCCCTTGGGCCCCATCGCGCTGCCTTGGCCCCGCCGCGCCCCTCCTGGGCCCCCTTCGTGCCCCGTAGGTCCTGTCGCGCCCCCCCCCCTGGGCCCCATCGTGCCTCCTAGGCCCCGCCGCGCCCCCCCTGGGCCCCGTCGCACTGCCTAGGCCCCGTCACGCCCCTCCTGGGCCCTCGTGCCTCCTCGACCCCGTCGCACCTGCCTGGCCCCGTTGTGCCTGCCTGGCCCCGTCGAGCCTGCCTGGCCCTCACCGCGCTGCCTGGCCCCGCCGCGCCTGCCTGGCCCCGTCGCGCCTGCCTGGCCCCACCGTCCCTACCTGCCCCTTTCGCCCCGGCTCGTCCTGCTGTGCCGCCTCGGGCTCCGTCTCCTCCGCTCGCCCGTGCTGAGGCGCTTCGTGGCCACTGTGCTGGAGGGGGCTGTAGCTGAGTTCCTGTAGAGCTGTGCCGCTGACCCTGCACGATGGCGGACTTCGTGCTCCGACTGGACGCTGAGGGCCATGCGGTTGACTTCGCCGCCTGGCTCTCCGATCTCCGCCGCCACCTCACAGGTCAGCGTCAGGATGGCCACTCTTTGGTGTCCATGTTGACGGCTTGCTCCCCGCCCCCCTGTACCCCCCCCCCCCTCCCTGCTGATCCCTCCTCTGATGACCATGAGACCTTCTCTACTGCTGCGCTTGGCCGTGCGGTCTGGGACTCCCGCGATGCAGTCGCTCAGGTAGCCATTAGCCATTGCCCTTCCTGTCTCTGAGCACTCGCGTTTTGCTACTATTGAGACGACCAAAGCTTACTTAGACGATGTTATTGCCCGCTATTCCACACCCGCGTCTGCTTGTGCTGGTCGCCTGCTCTTCCCTATGCTTTTCCCCAGACCTTGCAGCCTTCCCTACCGTCGCAGACTTTGCCACTCACCTGCGTGCTCTAGAGACCCGCTATCGCACTGCCAGCACTGGCTGCCCAGCTCACTGCGCTCCCCCCCCCTTTCTGCATGACGCTCTATTTATTGCCATGCGCCTGCCAGACCGCCTCGCTAGTGCTCGCGATCACTTCCTTAGCCTGCACCCGGGCTGACCTCACTCTCACTGCCTTTATCGACACCCTCACCGAGATCGAGACTCGCCAGCGCACTATCGCTCAGTCGAGCGGTGCGCCGGGCAGTCTCTACTTTCCCGGCGTGCCACCTCCCAGTGCACGTTCACTGACGTTTCGGCTGCGGTCGCCACGGCGACCCCTCTCACCGAGACGGCTGCTGCGGTCCACCCGCAGCGGCGCTCGCGCCGTAGTGGCCGTGGTCGCCAGGGTGGTAGGGGTGGTGGTGCAGGTAGTGGTGCTGGTGGTCGTGAGCGTAGTCCGTCTGGGGGACTAGCATTGGTGGTCAGGAGCAGCAGCCCCAGCCGCAGCAGGAGCAGCCCGCGCCGCAGCCGCCGTCCCAGCAGCAGCCGCCGTCCCTGCCGCAAGCCCCCGCAGCAGTGGGCTCGCCTCCGCCTGTTTGGCCCGGCTCCTCAGGGGGTGGTGGCAGTGGTGGCGGCCCGCGCAGCTTGGCGTCTACCAGCGGCTCCGGTGCTGTCAACCTGTCAGTACCAGCTTCAGACCGGGCCCCTTCGCGGCACTCTGTGCCGCCGCCCGCACCCGACTGCCCGTTGTTTCCGCCGCCTCGACGATCTGTTTCGTCGTCGCTTTGGCCCGGCCCCGGACCTCCCTGACTGGCACAGCCTGCTCCGCCAGGGCGTGCCGATCTTTGAGTTAGACATGGATCAGATAGGTGCTGCTTTGCATGCCAGTATTCTGACGCTGCTAGTTTTGTTGGATCTTATTATCCTGTGTTCTCTAGTTTAGGTGTTACACCGTTGTGTAGCCTAGCCTCCCCTGCTGCGTCAGGCGTAGGACTGCCTAGTTTGTCTAGCCTCGTCTCTGCACCGGCTCCGTTCCCCGCCCCTGCCACTACTGCGCTGTCCTTCACTCTCGACTCCGATGCTTCTGCCTGCTTCTTCCGCGACCGTTCCGCACTTACGCCGCTTGCTATGCCAGCTGTCGTCTCTCTCGCCGACCCCTCTGCGGGTCCTGTCGTCGCTCGCAGTTCTACGTCCCTTCCCTGTCCAGCCGTTCCCTCGGGCTCCCTTACAGGCCTCCACGTTTCCTCATTCTCGAGGAACCTGGTTGGTGTCGGCTGTCTCCAGGACCTCGGCGTCACCACCACGTTCCCCGGGCACGAGCGGTTTGCTGTCTGTTCTGAGGCTGTCTCAGGTTCCCCCTTGCGACGTTCCCCAGGGACCCGGTATCCGGTCTGTTTACCCTAGACACCGCCTCCCCTCCGGTTAGTGCGTCCTCCCAGGTTGCTGCCGCTTGCTCGTGTCGTTCCTCACTCACCCGTCCCTTCTCTGGCACCACCGCTTAGGTCACCCTGCTCTCCCTCGTCTACGTCACATGTCCCAGCACGGCCTTGTCTTAGGTCTCCCTGTGTCGCTCCCGCCCTTCCTCCCTCGATTGCGCCACCGTGCACGCCTTGCGTCGAGGGCCGGCTCCGCCGTGCCCCTCACTCCTCCTCGCTGCGCCCTGCTACTTCCCCCTTCAGACCCTGCACCTGGACGTTTGGGGCCCTGCCCCCGTCCCCGGACCGCGCGGTGAGCGCTACTTCCTTGTGCTCGTCGACGACTACACGCGCTACACCACGGTGTTTTCCCCCTCGAGCGGAAGGCCGACGTGCCCGACGTTCTTCTCCGTGGGTTGTGGCTGCGCGTCTCCACCGCGGTCTCCCCGTGTTGTGTCCTCCACTCAGACCGGGGCGGCGAGTTCGCCTCTGGTCGGCTTGGACAGTTCTGTCGTGCGGAGGCATCACCCAGTCGTACCACCTTGCCGGAATCGCCCACAGCAGAATGGGGTTGCTGAGCGCCGCATCGGCTTGGTCATGGAGGTCGCCCGCACCTCCATGATTCATGCCGATGCCCCACATTTTCTGTGGCCGTTCGCTGTTCGCTACGCTGCTCACCAGCTTAACCTATAGCCACGCTCTCAGCGGCCCGCAGGTTTCGCCGACCCTCTTTGGACCGGGGTCCCCCAGTGACGCGTCTGCGTTCCACGTCTGGGGCTGCCTTGCTCACGTTCGTGCCTCTGGCACGGACAAGCTCACTGCCCGCACTGTCCCCTGTGTCTTCCTCGTTTCCCCCTGGACTCGTCTGACTGGCTTTTCTATAACCCGCCGTCTCACCGCTTCCTCCACTCTCGTGACGTTACCTTTGACGAGTCCGTCTCCTTTTACCGCCGCTTCCCTCACCGAGGTCTCCCAGTTGCCCCCCCCCTGTTCCTTGCTCCCTCTCCCTCGGTAGCCCCTGCCCCTCTCCCGCCTCGTCCTGCCCCCGTCTGGTGTCTCTCACGTCACTCCCCTTCCGTCGGTTGTCCCCGTTGAGGAGTCTGCTGACTCTGGTGGTACCCTCCGGTCTGTCCTTCCCGCGTCCCCCTTCCCCGGTGCCTCCGCTCCACTGTCGCAGTCGCTGACCCCGCTGCAGCCGCCGTCGCCGTCGCCGCCGCAGCCGTCGCCGCTGTCGCCGCCGCCGCAGCCGTCGCCGCTGGCATTCGTCGCCGCCACTGCCGCCCCCGCTCTTGGCCCTGGGGTGCTGGTGTGGAGGAGGGTGTTCGTCCTATGGCTTCTGGGGGTGCTGCTGATGGTGGAGGAGGTTCTCGCTCTGGGGGTGTTGGTTCTGGGGGTGCTGCTGTTGAGTGTTCTACCGACGGTCGTTCTGCCTCTGCTGGTCCGAGAGTTCCGGCCCAGCCGCTGTCGTCGCCGCAGCAGCCGTCGCCGCCGGTCTCCGCTCTCCGCCTGCTCGGCCTTCCCTCCCCTGACCACTCGCCGTGTCTCCCCCGCCGCCCGCTAACCTTCCTGTCTACGGTCCTGTTTTCCCGCCGCCGGACTCGTCTCCGGCCCGTCTTCCTCCTCGTTCCCCTCCTGTGTCCCTCCGCTGTCCCCTAACCCTACCCTCCGTCTCACGTTTGGGCTCGTCGTCCCTCTCGTGCTCGTCCCGTCTCTCCTGTGCTGCCCACCCACCCTATGTTGCTCCGTTCCCACTCGTCTCGTCCTCCTCTCTCCCGTCCCCTCCTCCCTCGTCCCTTGCTGTTGCACCTCCTCCGTCTCTGACTACCTCCGTGCTGCTCGTCCACTTGTCCCTCAATTCCTTGCCTCTCTTGTTACCGACCCTGCTGTTCCTGTCTCGTGCCTTGACGCGCTTGTCGCTGCTGTCGTGACTTCGCCTCTACCCGTCGCCTTGACTACGCTACCGCTCTGGTTTCTGACCCTGCCCGTCCTCCGTCCGTCGGGGGTGCTCCTGCCCTTGGCAGTGACGTCCTAGAGGACAGGCAGTACGAGCTGGCTTTCCTGTCCGAGGCTGCTCCCCATCTCTGCTCCATGCTTTTAGTCCCTGAGGGTGACCCAGACGCCTTCGACATCCTGACCCCTCGCACCTACGCTGAGGCCACCTCGGGACCCTGGGCCTCTCAGTGGATAGCTGCCATGGAGCAAGGAGATGGCATCTTGGAGGTCCACCGGCACTTATGTCGACGCAGTTCCCCCGCCTGGGGTGAACGTAGTCGATGGTCGGTGGCTCCTCAAGTGAAGCGCCCCCCTGGAGAGCCGCCTGTCTTCAAGGCGCGCTACGTGGCCAGAGGTTTTAGTCAGCGCGAGGGGGTTGACTTCTTCCAGACCTTCGCCCCGACCCTGAAGATAACCACTCTTCGGGCGCTGCTACACGTAGCAGCTCAGCGTGACTACGAGCCTCACTCCCTCGACTTCTCTACTGCCTTTCTTCAAGGCAGCCTACACGAGCAGGTCTACCTGCGCCGACCACAGGGCTTCACTGGTACTTCCCTCCTGGGACCCAGTGGCTTCTCAGGCGCCCGGTCTACGGCCTGCGTCAGGCTCCCCGCGAGTGGCACGACACGCTACGTGCCACGTTAGTAGACCTGCAGTTCTTTCCGTCCTCTGCTGACCCTTCACTGTTTGTGCGTTCCGGCCAGACTCCGTTCTACATCCTTGTCTACGTAGATGACCTAGTCTTCGCTACTCCTGACAGGGACGCACTGGCCTCAGTGAAGACTGAGCTGCTGAAGAGACACACCTGCACTGATCTTGGAGAGCTGCGTGCTATCTTGGCCTGCAGATCTCTCAGGGACAGAGAAGCACGCACCATCACTCTGACCAGTCACACTTGGTGCGTCAGGTCCTTCAGAGGTTCGGTCTTCAGTTCTCCTCTGCACAGCCCACACCTCTACCTGTACACCACGGGCTTTCCGCTCCTATTCCTGAGGAGTCAGTAGAGCCCAGCGGCCCCTACGCAGAGCTGGTGGGTTGCCTCATGTACCTGATGACCTGCACTCGCCCAGATCTCGCATACCCTCTTAGCATCCTGGCTCGCTTTGTGGCCACTGGCAGACACCGACCACAGCACTAGTCGGCAGCCAAGAGGGTTTTGCGATATCTAGCAGGTACATCAGGCATGGGGTTAGTGTTGGGAGGACGTAGGCCAGTGGTTCTCACTGGGCACACAGACGCTTCTTGGGCAGATGACTTTGAGATGCTCAGGTCATCACAGGGCTACTGTTTTAGCCTTGGTTCGGGTGCTATCTCTTGGAGATCCACTCGCTCGTCGTCTGTTGCTCAGTCGAGCTGTGAGGCTGAGATCTACGCTGGTGCCATGGCGGCACAGGAGCTCCGCTGGCTGACCTTCTTGCTCACAGACTTAGGTGAGCGGCCCTAGCTCTGCCCCGGTCCTGTATGCTGACAACAGGGCCATGATACTCCTGTTCAGGAGCCTCGACTTGAGGGCAGAGCGAAGCACATTCAGCTGCGGTAACTTCCTCCTGCGCGAGCTACAGCAGCGTCGCCCAGGCCTGCGTTGTTCACTTGGCCTCTGGTGCCAACACAGCTGATATCTTTACGAAGGCGCTTGCGCCTAAAGATTATCAGCGGCACTGTGTACAGCTCGGTCTAGTTCCTGTAGCCTCTCACTTGCTAGGACCTTACTTTGTAACTGTTCTATATACATCTATCTATATGTACTCAGACTGGACTTGTGTCCTTTCCCAGTGGTCGGAACTAGTAGTGCCGCCGTGGTCTTGTTCTTGTCTTGCCTGTACTCCTTTTGAACTGGTCTTTAGACCCTTGTCTCAGTGGCTGGAATAGTAAGTGCCGCCCTGAGCTGCTTGTTCAGGATTTGCCCCTATGCAGTCTAGGGGTTGTGTCAAATATATGTATAACTCATATTTGTATAGACTGTATAGGGTCACCTCTTAGAGGGTACAACACACTTAGGTATATACACTTGTTCTCTCCTCTACTCAATCATCAGTTTTTTCTTTGAGACTGAATACCAAGTTTATGAATGGACTGTCGAGTAGCGCGGAGGGCAATGGCGAAACTTCTGAAACGAGTGAATGACAATAAAAGAAAGAACACACAATATATAGAAGCCTAGGTATCCTGGACGTAGCATCGGAAGGTTCGGAAAGGTATCGAAGCCTCGATGTGTCGTAGCAGTTCGGAATGCCCAGGAGCTCGAACTTGCATAGTCTGGAACCTGGCGATGAGTTCGGACTGTTCGGAAATCGTACGCATGTAGCAAGCCTTAGTAAGGAATTACGCATTTTATTACAGCGCTTTTGCCCATGAACCAGTGTTTTCGTGCATTCAGTAATCCCAGGAGAATATTGTTGGAAATATCTCAAAGACTTAAGCGTTCTGAAGTGTACACCACACTCGAGGAAGATCGTAAACGAGTACGCGAGTCAATGGAGGTTACACGAAGGAATGGACAAAGAAACCGAAAGGACTCGAAGGGTCGCAACGGAGGTTGGGACTGACCGTACAACAGCGCGGATGGTAACCAAAGCGACAATCGAGTCGCTGTGCGACTCGATAACCGCTCCTGCAACTGTATTCTACAACTGCTTTACTTCCTATTTTCTATATATTGTTGTATGCTTGCTTTCTTAATCAATCACTTGTTCTCAATATACCAGTAGTACAAGGGTTCAACTGCCTCAACTTCGCTGCACTACTCAAGTCTCATTCTACAACTGGACTTAGTCTCTGGAAAGATCCTAAGGCTTTCTCTCAGCCAAACATGGTATCAGAGCTGGTCCAGAGACCAAACTCCCCAGCAACTACGCTCTATCTACAATCTGCAATTCAACGACTTCATTGACTACAAGTCCATGGACAGCAAGGGCAAGAAAATCTCTACGGGCTCACCCAGTCGTCCCAAGACATTCAATCCGGCAACTCTGGATTGCATACTTCAGGACTGCAACCGAGACCGTTGCCTGCTCAAGAAACAACAGGAAGAGCACCGAAATGGTGACTCCATCACCCTCTTCAAGCGTGATCTGAACCTTATGGAAAGGTTCTTCAGCTTCATGTCGCCACTTCGACCAGCAGCAGCAGACAAGGACACCTGCGCATTCATACGCAAAGCAACGGAGGAAACATGGGATTAGCGCCGATGAGCCCTCGACAACTCATTGTTCGGGGACACAATCAAGCCCTACCTTTGCGCCTTATCACTCTTCACCAGGACGTTCGAGTTCATGCCGCCCGTGCCCAACCAACAGCAGCTGCATCACAACAGACACCAAACGAGATTTTAAGCCTCCAGGCGCAGTTTTCACACGTAATAAACTAGACATCCTCACCATTCAACGGACACAATTCTTTACCTGGAGTTTTGAGTTCGAGCTGCTGATGGAGGCTGCGCATCTCTTGGGATACTTCAACGGGTCCCTGCCATTCCCAAGCAACGGCACTGGAAAGGAAGCAAGAAATCTTTACGTATCAGTCGCTGCTGGCGTTATACAGTTCTCTGCGGAACCTGTCCGCCACAAGAACAAGCAGAGCATCTGAACGTATCGGAGCTACGGAAATCCGCGGAACTTGCATGGCATCATCTCAAGTGTCTCTATCAGCAAACGACAGCGTGACACAAAGCAGACTCATGCAACAGCTGACAACAATAACAGATGAAGACCGGGGAAAAGGCGATGCAGTATATGAGTCGATGCCAACACTCCGCGACCGCCTGCTTCGGTGCGGAGGAACAATCACTGAAGAAAGCTTCGTGACGCTTGTCCTCGCCGGGCTCGGGCCAGAATGGAGAACCACACGCTCGCTTCTTCGCGCCCACGGAAGATTCGGAGATGCACCTCTGCGCCGAGCTTCACGCTGAACAACAGGAGATGGACCTGTTCGAAGAAAGACAACCAAGGAAGCAGCAGCAGTTAGTTTTCTACACTCAACGAAGGAACGACAACAACTACAATCGACGCGGCAAGCAAGATCAACGCGACAACAGAGGACTCACCTTCGTGCCGCCGTTCTGCCACAACTGTCAGACTTCCGGACATTCCAAAGTCAACTGCACACGTCCTCGTGTTTATCGTCCAGTAGACCCACAAGTCGCCTCCACTCAAGAAAGCCCTCCAAGGCGCTCTTCCACATCTGCACAAGGACACCAACATCATAACTGCATGGTACACATCGACAACTGCGCACCCGGATCACCACCCACTTACGCACCAGACGAAGAAGAACTTCCGCCGCCGCGCTCACAAGGACTTCAGGTCAACCCGACATACGCTGCGGTCGCCAACGCCGAACCCACCGGGCGAAACACCTGGTTCTTGGACAGCTGCTGCGGTCAACACATGTGTTCTTCCGGACGCTTCGTGCAACGAGAGCGACGCCTCAACCGCGACGTCATCATCACCGTCGCCAACAACGAAAACCTGAAAACAAACAGACAAGGCGTGGTTCAGTTACAATCCATGGAGACAAACGTTATACTTCAACTCAACAAGGTCCTCATCGTCGACAACTGGGATACAACTTACTAAGCGTCAGCCAGCTAATGGCAAAAGGGATTCACCTGGAGTGCGACTCCTACTCCAACGAGTTTCGCCTTTACCACGGGAAGGGCGGCCTCTTCATCGGTCGTGCTCTCTGAAGTCCGGCGTCTTCGTGTTGGACTTCGTCCCCGACCGCGGTACTGCCGACAGCGATGGATCGTGTCGTTCGCCGCCTGGACACACCCGCCGGATCTTGATCCCGACTTCAACACGGATACTGCGTACTCCAACACCATACCTGCAGCAGAGAGAACACGAGCATTAGCAGTCATCAGACAAGAAAGACAAGTACCAGCAAGTGTCCTTCCCAACCATCACCTGCAGTAGCAGCAGCAGGACCCAGCCGAGTACCACCACCAGCGATCCGAGGACCGCCAACGAAGCAGATCAACTTATGCCCATCACACGAGAAGTCTGCCGAAGTCCCGCCACGGTCGTCGCGTTCTTCTCCAACACCGACATGTACCACGCTCGCCCGGCCATCGCGCTCCGACGACATCTGGCACCAACGCCTGGGCATCCTGCAAACAGCACGTACTACAAACAATCCAAGCCGAAGTGTTAGAACGAAACGCTCTTCTTACAACAAGCGGCCAAGAACTTCGACGACCAGCGCACGGTGCTTCACGTGCCCCGAAGCAGATCTTCCCATCAACCTTTCCATCACATCACAATCCAAGCGCACCTGCATACGCACCGATGGAAAAAGTTACAGCGACATTCTTAAACATGCCTCGAGACGACACGGAAGCCGACTTCAACTACGTCATCACTTTATCGATGCAGCAACAAGATATGTTGGCACTACAACCTCAAGACGCGCGATCAAGCCTTCGACGCCTTCACGACATGGCTCCCCATCGCCGAACGCGAATCAGGAACCAAGCTCAAGAGCTTCCAGTCAGACGGTGCACTGGAATACCAGTCACAACGCTTCAGGACCTATCTGGCGGAAAGAGGAATCAGACGCCTGGTGTCTCTGCCCTACGCTCACCAGCAGCAGGGGGTCGCAGAAGAATGAACCGGACCTTGCAGACGACGATGCGGAAGCTGCTCCTGGGGATGAGACTGCCCAACGCACTGTGGCCAGACGCGATGACCATGCAGTCCACCTGCACAATTTGCTGTCCTCGTCATCGCTCCCAACAACGCATCACCGCACCTGCTGTGGACACGAAAAAGGGGCAGCACAAAATTACTTCGAGTTTTCGGCTGCATGGTACAGTACAGACCCCACACAGCCGAGCAGGACGCTTCACTCAACGAGCTCGGTGGGGACTACACCTCGGCATCGCCAAACATTTTCACGCATGGAAAATCCTCGACATACAAGACAAAAATACGTGGCATCACGTGATGTTATCTTCTACGAGCGACTGACGCTGCAGCATTACCTGGACAACATTGCCAACACACGACCCCACCGACGGCTCGCGGGCCTTCGTTCCTTCGCCGACCGTGCTGCCGAGGCTGACGCAGCAGAAGAAGACGTACCTGGAGCCTCGGAAGCTGCCGGACCACTCCCTTTCTGTTCCGTACCTGTTCCACTCGATGAAGACAATCCTCTCGATAGCAACAACCTCGACACCTTTTACCACTTCGCTGACCAAGGTTACGCTACACCCCACCCGTCGACACGAATGTTTCAGAACGCATCGGCCCAAACTTCTTACCTGATCCAGAAGACGGTGACGAAGCAGCCTATTCCGGGAATGAAAATTCCCCTCGACACACACCACGGGACTGCAGATCTCGGCCTATGGGTCTCCGTCCAGCATCCGCCGCCGCCATCTCCGCGCGAGCCTCGACTCTGTCGCAGGCTCTGGGGGGGAACATAAGGGAAATGGAAGGAGGCGATGGAAAAGGAGTTAAAGCTCTGCAAGACCGAAATACATGGAAGCTGGTACCTGCAACAAGCATCAACGGGAAGAACGTCCTCTCGGGAAAATGGGTGTACCGCATCAAGACCAATGCGGACGGTTCCATCGAACGATTCAAAGCTCGATGGGTCGTACGAGGTTCGATCAACGATACGGAACCGACTACACAGAAACTTCCCCAGTCTCCCGTCACACCTCATTGCGCATCCTACTCGCCGTCGCGGCCACAAAAAACTACCACTGCGCCAAATCGACGTCGCAAACGCTTTCCTGTACGCACCTGTGGACGCTGAGATCTTCGTCGAGCAACCCCACGGATTCATCGACGACCCCACGAAAGTATGCCAGCTGAAAAATCCCTATACGGGATCAAGCAAGCCCCGCGGCTCTGGCAGCAGCATCTTCACGGTCGCCTCGTAAAAATCGGATTCCTACAGCTGCCACATGACCAAGGCATGTACCGACTGCAGAAGGGAAGAGAGTATATCCTACTCATCGTTTACGTCGACGACCTGCTCTACATCGGTTCCACTACGACATCGCCACCTGGTTCGAAGGGGAGCTGAAAGGGACTTGATACTCACGGTGTCCGACGCAGTGACCCAGTACCTGGGACTGAATGTCGTCGAAGACAACTCGGCGTTCTACCTACACGCTGGAAAGTACGCAGGCACTGTCGCGAAGAAATTCGGTCTAACGCCGACTACGGCCCGACTCCCTACCGCTACGGGAACAACAACAGCACCTCCGCAAAACTCCCCGCGAAGCAAATCCAGGAGTATCAGCAGAAGCTCGGCTGCCTACTATTCGCAGCAGTAACCTGCCGACCCGACTCTATCTACAGCGCGAGCCAACTGGCGACGCATCTGAAGCAGCCGGAACAAGAAGATCTCGAGGAACTAATCGGGCACTACTCTACTTCGTCTCCACGCCGACGACCGGGCTACCTACAGCAAAGTAACGACACCGTCCGTACGACTACTCGGATACGTCGACGCCGACCACGCGGGAGACAGAAAATCGACGATCGAGAACGGGCTACATCTACCGACTAGAACCTATCGGAACTATCTCCTGGCAGTCGAGAAAGCAGGAACTAATCGCACTATCTTCGGCTGAAGCAGAATATATCGCCCTCTGTACTGCGACCAAGGAAGGACTCTACCTACGAGAGTTGCTAGAGGAAGCGAAGATTGCGACCCTGCCCGTCTTCTCACTCCTCTGCGACAACCAATCTGCGATCAAAATCGCGAACAAGGACGGCTTCGCCAACCGAACCAAGCACATCGCCCTGCGGTACTTTTCGTCAAGATGAAATCGCGAAGGGGAGACTTCAACTCAGTTACTGCCCTACGACAGAAATGGCCGCAGACTACCTGACGAAGAAACTGGCGAAGGCAAATTCGATTACTGCATGCTGCTGACCGGCAGACAAACGTCACCGGATCTGAACACGTCAGCACTCCAGAAACGAAGGGGAGTGTTGGAAATATCTCAAGGACTTAAGCGTTTCTGAAGTGTACACACACTCGAGGAAGATCGTAACGAGTACGCGAGTCAACGGAGGTTACACGAGGGATGGACAAAGAACACGAAAGGACTCGAAGGGTCGCAACCGGAGGTTGCGACTGACCGTTACAACAACGCGGATGGTAACCGAAGCGACAATCGAGTCGCTGTGCGACTCGATAACCGCTCCTGCAACTGTATTCTACAACTGCTTTACTTTCCTATTTTCTATATATTGTTGTATGCTTGCTTTCTTAATCAATCACTTGTTCTCATATACTAGTACAAGGGTTCAACTACTCAAGTCTCATTCTACAACTGGGACTTAGTCTCTGGAAAGATCCTAAGGGCTTTTCTCAGCCAAACAAATATGATATAATATACTCAACTTTTCTTTCTAACTACATGAGTGAAGCTTATAGATAGGAAAGACTGGCCTTCGACTACCACAACCGTTTTTGGTTTATTCTGAAGTTCTACTATGGTTTCTGCATTGTCCTCTCCCCATGTGGTCTGACGAATGACGGCCTTCGATCTTCCACCCACATTCAACTTGAACCCAGAGAGCCTCACAACAAACCTTGCATCCTTTGCCCTTTGAACCACTATAAACACACTCACAGTCCGTCTCTCCTTACTACGGAATGCAGCAACACTATGCCGACATTTTTGTGGCACCAGCAAAGGCCGACTCCCAGGATGTACAAGATCTGTTAACTGCTTTAGCATCCAAAACCGCTTCAGCTTGACAGGAGGGTCGAATGGGCCCGTGTAACCAGGGGGTGTTCCCAGTTTATCCCAATCACTGACCATTTGTCGCCACCCCCATCGTAAATCTGCCAGTAAATGTAGGCAGAAGCTTCCAGGATGTTGACTGATTCAATGACATTCCGCATCAAGTAGAGGGAAAGATCGTAGGCATTACCCTGTCTGAGTAACGGACATGACTCGGATACCCAGACCTCTTTCCGAAGAGCCCTTGCCAGCAGCTTCATGTGAGTGTAACGCACAGTTGTCGCTGCTTTGGCCTGTGAAGTAGTAAGGTTGAAAAACATTTGTAACGGGAGGGGGTAACCATGCACATTAATCCTGTGCAGTAGGCTTTTGCCGATGACTAGTGGTAAACCCACACTGGTAAGAGCTGCGTTGCTATCAATCCCAACCAGCTTCGTCTTCAGCTTCCTTCTCCGCAGTGCCAGCCATGTCTTTAAGAGCACTCGACTCATTTCAGGCGGGTTGAAGTTGCACCCTTCCTGCTCCATCCCACTCACCCATTGCCCTTCAAGCCCTTCATTAAACGGCTCCAGCGAATTAAATGTGATGTTCCCAAGCGCCGGGTTCTTTGCAAACTCCTCCACGAGCGAGGTGCCCCATCCCTTCCACGTGGTTCCGATTCGCCTTGGAGTGATCGTCACTCGGAACGGCCCCTTACCGCCCGAGCACACTCCGAACCGCTCCCACGCCGGCTCTAGCGTCGGCGCTGGCGGTTTGCTCTTAGGTCCTGCCGCTAATGTGCTCAAATCTGCTGTGCCATTATTCCACGCGGTGTGATGCTCTGAAGTAGGAGGGCCAGGTTCACCGGATGCAGGCCTGGGTCCAGGCTCGGATGCAGGCTTGGCTCCAGGCTCGGAAGCAGCCTTGGGTCGAGGCTCGGATGTGGCATCTGCGCTAGGTGCGTTGCTCGCTGCATCAGGTGAAGTCGACTGAACAGGAAGTGAGTTTGAAGGAGGTGACTGTACAGGAAGCGAGTTTAAAGGAGGTGACCGTAAAGAAGGTGACTGCTCGGGAAAAGACTGTAAAGGAGGTGACTGTAAGGGATGCGAATGTACAGCGGAAAACGAAGCATCCAATATATCAGCGGATAGTGGAACAGCATCCGATGTACGGACTCCGCTGCGGGAAATGGCGGCGAGCAGCAGCAGCAGCTGCACAACTTGCACGTTCACGGCAGCACTTCTTAGGATGAGGCTCATGATCCTTTGTTGAATACTACTCATTCAACGACTAGCTTACTCCTTACTTCCGTCTTCTAGCTGGCGTGTTGTTGCATTCGGGAGGAGAGATGAAAACTAGCACCATAAGCATTCTTGTTTTTGTTGTTGTTGTTGAACTTGTTTCCTTGTCCTCGAGTTTTGCTGTTCAGGTTTGCTTCCTCGAGCAACAGATTTTGTGTCACCTGATGCGACTTTGATGGTGGTTGGTGAATGGGCCTTTTGGACGTCTTCCCATGAGCAGTTGACGTCTAGGCGTCACATTTGTGGCAAAAGTAGGGACCTGGTTACTTTGAAGGCGATCGCAGAAGATGACTTCGTGGTGCTCAGACCAACCCTGATTCCCGATTTTCGTTCACGGACTGCATGGTCCTCGTCAGCATGGCACGTCATTTGACCGCCATTGGTGAGCCGTCACCGATACATTTGGTTTGGTTTAGCTTGTGTGTCACCGAGTCACACCCACCGACCTAGGCCAGCTGGGCCCCGTTGTTCAAAACCAATTTTTGAACTGAGCCCAGACCCAGCGACACGGCGGGTATCAGCCGAGAGAAATTTCGTACAGGCTCGTTCGGGTCGGGACGGTTGTTGGGTCCCCTTCCAAGATCTAGAGAACACCGACCGAGCCGTCGGATATTCGATCGCTGTCAATCGAGCCGTCAAATGTGGTTCACTTTCAGCAGAAGGTACCAATTCACCCAGCCAACCAACCAGCCTCGTCGCGCCTCGCCTTGACATGCCCCTCTCCAATCACCGCATTTTTGCCGTGTGCGGGGTGTGCCAAGTGCGCGCCTGTTACCACGGGAATTCATCCCCCCCTCCCTCTTCCCCCCTCTTCCCCCCAGATGGGGGAAAACGTTCCCCCCACCCACAATCCTGTTTCCCCGTTTCTCTCAGCTATGGAGGACATTTTCTCCCGCCTCCGAGCAAACTGACATTCCTTCCGCCACTGGTGATGGAATTTCAATGCACCGAGGTCAGCGTCCCCCAACCACCCCAAACCAAATCAGCTTCGGGAATTCCGCGCCCTGGAGACCTCTGCTCAGACAACCCTCTTCCCTCTTCCCCCCTCCCCAAGCCCAAGTGACCCCTTCTCGGGATGAGCAGGGCACTCCCAAGGTCATGACACACGACACCTGACCAGACCGGACCGGACCGGACCCCTGACCCCCAGTCATACAATCAACTGACCGACATGTCACCATCGCCTTGAGAAAGAGGCCATGGTAGTTCCTTCGTAGTCTATTTCCCGAGTTGTTCATCAGCCACATTGCGCGTTCCGCGTCAGACCCATTCGTAGACGCGGTTCAGCCAGCAAAAGGCCGCATTTCTTCCCATTTGTTCCGTTTGTGCTACTAATACCTGAATCCCTACATCCGTCGCACCTCGCGACTACACTACCACATAATAGATTCCTTTATTCCCCTGCCGATCCGTCTAGCTTCCATTTGACTCGGTCCGTCCGTGCAAACCGCTTTCAGCACTAAACTTCGCTACCGTACCGGAAGGCATTTCGCCGCCATCCCAGTCAAATGGTATTTAGTTCATTCGTCAACGCGGCGTTGACAATGCCCTCCGGTGTCGTCTTACAGCATCGCCTTCGTTCCCTTCGTCCCAGACTAGTAACGGCCCCGACTAGACCTCTTAAAACAGTCCTCGTCTGCCTCCTGGTTCTGCTCTCGGTGGGATCTCGAGCCACACTCGCTGAAGGATCGTTCATCGACGACGTCGTAGCGTTTTTCCAGCGGCTGAGCCCCTTCAGGGAAGCAAATGCTCCGGAGACAGCCACAACCTCCTGTACAGTCACCTCCCGTACAGTCACCTCCCGTACAGCCTCCAGTACAACCGCCTCCCGTGCAATCGCCTCCCTTACAGTCACCTGCCCCTGCCTCTGCACCTGGACCTGAGCCTGGACTTATAACGCGGTATCCCACCGCATGGAGTGATACCGCGTATTTGAATACGTCAGCGGCAACAGGACCTAAGAGCAAACCGCCAGCGCCGACGCTAGAGCCGGCTTGGGAGCGGTTCGGAGTGTGCTCGGGCGGTAAGGGACCGTTTCCGAGTGACGATCACTCCAAGGCGAATCGGAACCACGTGGAAGGGATGGGGCACCTCGCTCGCATGGTGAGCGAATTGTAATAAACCCTCTGCCGGACCTCCTTCTACCAACCTCCTCTATTACACCATATCCCCCCATTTCCCACTTCTCCCTCGCCCCATCTCCACCCTCTCTCTTCCCCCCCCCCCCCAGGCTGGGCAACTACATAGGCGGGTTCCCCAAGGCGGCGATGGACCCCCTTCTAGACCTCATGTTCCTCCCTCAGGCCTCGGCCTCAATATAGTGCGCTTCAATATAGGCGCCGGCTCCCTCCCGCAGTACAGCCCTCAGCTACACTCAGACGCCCTGCTTAGATGGCGAGC
>BQMB01001858.1:0-45427 GCA_027943415.1 Closterium sp. NIES-67
GGGAACAGGATTGGGGGAAGTAGGCGTAAAGGGGAGACGGGGGGGAGGGGTTTTGCCGGCGAGTATTGGGGGAAGGGAGAGGGAGAGGGCGAGGAGGAGGTGGGTACCTAGCCGGTGCACGCCATGGTGCAGTACGGCAAGACGAGCATGTATGTCGACTTCCCCACACTCATGACCCACAACCAGGCGCTCGCCACGGCCGTGCTGGAGGAGTTCTACTGGTGAGAGTTTTGGAGGGAGGGATGGGAATGGGAGGACTTTTACACGCTCATGGCCCACGACAACCAGGTGCTCGCAACCGCTGTACTGGAAGTGTTCTACTGGTGAGAGTTTTGGAGGGAGGGATGGGAATGGGAGGACTTTTACACGCTCATGGCCCACGACAACCAGGTGCTCGCAACCGCTGTACTGGAAGTGTTCTACTGGTGAGAGTTTTGGAGGGAGGGATGGGAATGGGAGGACTTTTACACGCTCATGGCCCACGACAACCAGGTGCTCGCAACCGCTGTACTGGAAGTGTTCTACTGGTGAGAGTTTTGGAGGGAGGGATGGGAATGGGAGGACTTTTACACGCTCATGGCCCACGACAACCAGGTGCTCGCAACCGCTGTACTGGAAGTGTTCTACTGGTGAGAGTTTTGGAGGGAGGGATGGGAATGGGAGGACTTTTACACGCTCATGGCCCACGACAACCAGGTGCTCGCACGTCACTGCCATACTGGAGGAGTTTTACCGGTGAGAGTTTTGGAGGGAGGTAAGGGGGGTTATAGTGGGGGAGAAGGGGTCTTGGAGGAGGGAGTGGTTTTGCATTTGGAACCGAAGGGTGAGGGATTTCTAGCAGTAAGTCGGGGAAAGGGGGCTAAGGAGAGACGGAGGGAACCATAAACTCTACGTTTGTTTTTTGTGTGGATCTTGTTTTTTTTTTCTATTTTTGCATGATATTTATGCGCACATGCATCTGCCGCGTGCTCATGTCTGCTTCAACGTACCTGTGCCATGCATGCTTGCATGGATCATGGATGTGTCTGCACCATGCATGCGTGCATGCATGCAGGTTTGAGCCGTTTCTGCGCAAGGCAGTGCAGATGTTTGTGCAGGTGCACGAGCCCAAGTACGTGATGGACGAGGGCAAACCCAAGGAGTTCTACCTCGCCTTCTACAACCTCCCCGTCATCCACAAGTGAGCCGATTGGATTGACTCAGAGAAACCGTAGGTGTTTGGTCAGGTGTTTGGTCAGGTGTTTGGTCAGGTGTTCGTTCAGGAGCACGAGCCCAAGTAGTATGTCATGGATGAGGGCAAGCCCAATACCTCGCCTTCTACAACCTCCCCGTCATGCACAAGTGAGGCTCCTGGATGCAGGCTTCGTGACATCCAGTCAGCGGTGCTGGGTCAGCTATCAGCAGTCAGCAGTATTGTCATATGGTTATCATATCCCCTCCTAATCCTCTTCCACCCTCCTTTTCCTCTCCCTCCCCCTTTCCAGGCGTCGAGACATGAAGGTTCAGGTGCTAGGCCAGGTATCCAGGGTGATTGGTGTGGTTATCCTATGTTGTCATCCCCCCCCCCTTCCCCCATGCCGTTGCTCCCTTCTAGGCTGAGAGATATGAAGGTGGAAGTGCTAGGCCAGCTATCTGCAGTCAGCGGTGTGGTCGTCCGAACCTCCGAGGTCCGGCCGGAGCTGCTGTACGGCACGTTCCGATGCTTGGAGTGCGGCTCAGTGCAGCGGAACATAGAGCAACAATTCAAGTACACGCAGCCCATCATATGCAGTAACGCAGCGTGCTCTAACAGAGAAAAATGGGCCCTAGAGCGCACAGAGTGCCAGTTTGTGGATTGGCAGAGAGTCAGAGTACAGGAGAACGCAGACGAGGTTCCTCCAGGGTCCCTCCCCCGCACTCTAGACGTGATTCTCAGGCACGAGTTAGTCGAGCAAGCGCGTGCCGGCGACAAGTGCATCTTTTCAGGGACTTTGGTGGTTGTGCCTGACGTGGCGGCGTTGACTCGGCCGGGGGAGAGGCAGGAGGCACAGAGGTCGAAGCAGCAGGGGGACGGGAGAGGGGGGGAGGGGCGGGGGGAGGGGGGAGCTGTTGGGCGGAGGGGGAGGGGGGGGCGGGGGGAGGAGCTAGTGAGGGGGTGCGGGGGCTGAAGGCGTTGGGGTGAGGGATCTGTCGTACCGGTTGGCTTTTCTGGCGTGTTCTGTGCAGTCAGGGGATCAGGAGAAGCAGCTGGTAAATATCAGGGCGGAGGACGAGGAGGGAAGTGCGGTGGCCTCATTTACGGTACGTTGGAGTGCAGTATGATGCACTGTGGTGCAGTGCGGTGTAGTGCAGTAGGGCGGTACAGCAGCCCCAGCATGTTCTGTGCAGTCGGGGGATCAGGAGAAGCAGCTGGTGAACATCAGGGCGGAGGATGAAGAGGGCAGTGCTGTGGCCTCATTCACGCATGCACCTCGCTGCACCTCACTGCACCCTACTGCAGCCATGACCGAAGCGAATGCGTGAATGAGGGCAGTGCTGTGGCAGTGCTCCCCCCTATGAGCGGCAGTCTGTCCCTCCCCCCTCCACCCCCCCTTTCTAACCCCCGAGGAGCAGGAGAGATGGCTCGCATGAGGGCACGTGGCAACCACTCTGACCGGCTGGTAGCCAGCGGGGCCCCCTCAGCCTGCGGGCTTGCTGACATTAACCGAGCAATCCCTTGCCCCTATGCCTCCCCTTCCCCCCAGCCTGAGTAGCTAGAGGAGATGGCTCCCGTGCGTGCAGGCGGCAACCGACAGGAGACTGATGGCTAGTGTGGCACCCTCTGTGCACGCGCATGCTGACATCCCCACTTACTCCTCTCCCCCTCCTCCCTCCCCTTATCACTCCCTCCCTCCTATACCAGCCCGAGGAGAGGGAGGAGATGGCTCGCATGAGGGCTGGCGGCAACCTGTATGAGCGCCTGGTGGCGAGCGTCGCACCTTCAGTGTACGGGCATGCGGACATCAAGCGTGCCATCCTGCTGATGCTGTTTGGGGGCGTGCACAAGAAGACCCATGAGGGCATCAACCTCAGGGGCGATATCAACGTGTGCGTCGTGGGGGACCCCTCGTGCGCCAAGTCCCAGTTTCTCAAGTGAGTGCCTGCTGTGGTATGGTCGTGGTCGTGAGGCCCTCCAACATGCTACGAGGGGACCTCTGTTGCGTCGTGGGGGACCTCTGTTGCGTCGTGGGGGACCTCTGTTGCGTCGTGGGGGACCTCTGTTGCGTCGTGGGGGACCTCTGTTGCGTTGTGGGGGATCTTATGTGCGCCAAGTCCCAGTTCCTCAGGTGAGTATCAGCTGTGGTGTGGTTGTGAGGCGCTTCAATATGTTATGGGGGGGGACGTGCACAAGAAGACCCACGAGGGCATCAACCTGCGGGGGGATATCAACATGTGCGTCGTGGGGGACCCTTCCTGCGCCAAGTTGCGGTTCCTCAAGCGAGTAGCTGATGTGTTTTATGAGATGTCTGTCAGCGTCTATTCCAGGGGTGAATCTGGCTGCCGGACATGCAGGAAACAACATGTGAGCTGTGGGGGACCCTTCAAGCGCCAAGCCCCAGTTCCTTAAAGCCCAGGTCCCAAATTAGTCTAGCAGGCAACAAACTGGGCCCAGTTTGATGCTGACTGCGCTTGCGAAGCACCCAACGAAAAAAAGAAGCAACTCCCCCTTCGCCACAGTGAGACGCAAAATCGAGGTTGAGATATCTACGGTGGAAAATTCGTAAGCAAACTGGGGCCAGTTTGATTCGTGCAGTTTTCGGTGCTGGATTGGGCTTGCCGAACCCAACTTCCACAAAACCATGCTCTCGCTAGTTTTCCAATCGACGGATATAACTGTGCTTACAAGTTGGGACTTCATGTGTCCCTGCGTCTCAGCCGTCAGATCCGCGTTTGGCCCAACTTGATCTCCCCCCAAATCAAACTGGGCCCACTTTGCGTACGAAATCCTGCGCGAAGTGACATGGTTTCGCACCCAATAACACAATTGTTTCTTCCACCCGCCCAGCCCAAATTCTGCCCGTTGACTTGTGTGAACTAATTTGGGATCTGGGCGTTAAGTGAGTAGCCGATGTGTTTTATTAGATGCGTGGCGGTTCTATACGCCACGGGAGCGTGATGCGGGGCTGATAGCAAGCGTGGAGAAGGAGCCCAAGACAGCGTGAAGCTCTGCTTTGAAGCAAGGACTCTCAAATTGTGCCCTCCCCTCACTATGTGTTCTCCCTTCCCTCCCTCCTTCCTTACCAGATATGTGGCTGGATTCTTGCCCCGTGCGGTATATACCTCTGGCAAGTCCAGCAGTGCGGCGGGCCTGACAGCTTCCGTGGTTAAAGAGCCAGAGACAGGGGAGTTCTGCATTGAGGCTGGGGCTCTGATGCTGGCTGATAACGGCATCTGCTGCATTGATGAGTTTGATAAGATGGATATAAAGGATCAGGTGAGTGGGACTGAATGTAGTGAACAGGTTACCACCACCATAGCTGGCGGGCCGATGCTGGTGGTTTATGGCATCTAAAATGGACATCAACGATCAAGCTTGTGAATGGACTGCGTTGCGTTGCGCTATTCACAAGCTGGCCAAGCTGGCACCTGGTCACGCTGCGAAGCGCTCTCTCTCTTCCTGACAAGCATTCTGCACTGCACTCTCTGCTCTTCTTCTCACGAGTGTTCTGCTCCCTCCACTCCCCATCTCCCACTCCCACACACACGTGCAGGTGGCGATCCATGCACCTCCTAACAACACACATTCTTCCTCTCCCTGTTTTTCCCACCCCCATGCGTGCAGGTGGCGATCCATGAGGCCATGGAGCAGCAGACCATCTCGATCACGAAGCCGGGCACTCAAGCCGCTCTCGATGCACCCACCTCCAAGCAATTGTCCGCTCCCTATACATCTCACAACCACACACACCCACATTTGCAGGTGGCTATTCACGAGGCCATGGAGCAGCAGACCATCTCCATCACCAAGGCGGGCATCCAAGCCACGCTCAACGCCCGCACGTCCATACTCGCCGCTGCCAACCCCACTGGGGGCAGATACGACCGCTCCAAACCCCTTAGGGTAAGGGACCCCTTAGGGTAAGGGACTTCTTAGGGTAAGGGACCCCTTAAGGTAAGGGACCCCTTAAGGTAAGGGACCCCTTAGCGTAAGAAACCCCTTAGGGTAGGCCATAACCACTCCTGACCCGTTGCATGAGTTCATCGAGCCACCCTCAACGCACGCACCTCCATCCTCGCTGCTGCCAACCCTACTGGGGGAAGGTAGGACCGCTCCAAGTGCCTTCCCGCCCCCAAGCTCTTCCCCCTCCTCCTCCCCCCTCCCTACCCTCCCTTCCAGAACAACGTGGCTCTGCCTCCAGCCATCCTGTCCTGTTTCGACCTGGTTCACGTTATGCTGGACACGCCTTCACGATCACTCAGTGGCACGCCACAGTCTGAGCGCGCATCAGCACCACTCTGTTCTTGCCCTCTGTTGCTAGCTCCCCTCGTCCCCTCCCCCCTCCACCAGTACAACGTGGCTCTCCCACCAGCCACCCTCTCTCGGTTCGATCTGGTCCACGTTATGCAGGACACGCCGGATCCAGTGCGCCATGTATGACCATTCCGTCGCTCGCCACGACTTGCCCCCTCAGCAGTCTCCCTGCTTCTTCCCCTTCCTGGCCCCCCACCAGTACAATGTCGCACTCCCACCAGCCATCCTGTCCCGTTTCGATCTGGTGCACGTGATGCTCGACACACCGGACCCGGTCCACGACTACTCCGTGGCGCGCCACATTCTGAGCGTGCATCAGAGCCGGGACAGAGCCCTGCAGCCAGAGTTCTCAACCCTGCAGCTGCAGAAATACATAAAGTTTGCACGCTCCATCCGACCAGAGGTATGCCTTCAAAATAGTCGAACATGCATGTGGCTTTGAAATAGTCTGGGAGCATGCAGCAGTCCCAGGCACATTCTGAGTGTGCATCAGAGCCGGGACAGAGCCCTGCAGCCGGAGCTCTCAACCCTTCAGCTGCAGAAATACATCGAGTTCGTGCGCTCCATCCGACCAGAGGTGCGCTCGTGAGATTGCTAAAAGCGTTATATAGCCCTTAGCCTGAACCCTAGCATTAACCTTTAGCCTGAACCCTAGCATTAACCTTTAGCCTAAACCCTAAGCCTAAACTTCTGAGTCCATCTTGCGACCCTGGCTCCCAACCCCCCCCCCTTCTCCCCCCTACCCCCCTCGCTTTCCAAGATATCCTTGCATTAGGTAGGCGGTGTGGTACAGACATGGCAGGACGCCTCCCACCATCAGGTCTCAGAGGGCGCCAAGACCCCCCGGGTAGAGGCATGCGCGTCATTGAGACGGGGTGACGCCACGAGGTCATCTTCTCCTGCCTCCTGCCAAGTCGCAACGCCTTCCCCCTCTCTCTCCCCCCCAGCAGCAGATCACAGAGGACGCCTGTTAGCAGCCTACATGTTGCTGAGACGGGACGACGCCACCCCGTGGACATATCCAGCTCACCCACATACTCGGGCTTCGTGTCCTTTTTGAGAATTCTCAACAATGCTTGCCTTAAAAATGGCAACAATGCTTACTCGGGCAGATGGGATCATGGGAGAATTCATGCTTGCCTTGATGGCTTCATGAACCCCCCTCCCTCTCCCCTACCTGTCTGCCCCACCATCAGATCCCAGGGGACGCCAAGACTTGGCTGGTACAGGCCTACGTCTCCTTGAGACGAGGCGACGCAGCCCCGGGGTGATGCTGAGTCCACCCATTCAATCCTGTAGTCCCCCAATGGGGTCTCCCTGCCTGTCTTTTCAACCAACCCCCCCACCCCCCACCCCTCCCCCCACCATCAGATCTCAGAGGACGCCAAGACCCGCCTGGTGGAGGCCTACGTCTCCTTGAGACGGGGTGACGCAGCCCCGGGGTCGCGGTCCTCGTACCGAATCACGGTGCGACAGCTGGAAGCGCTCGTGCGGCTGTCAGAGGCCCTGGCTCGGCTGCACCTGGACTCACAGGTGGGTGGGTGGGTGTGGGTGGTTGGTAGGCGGGGACTGGGCTGCAGAACAGCCAGCGACAGTGCCGGAAAGGGTGAGCAGGTGTGAGCGAAGACAGCTGGAGGCGCTCGTGCGGCTGTCAGAGGCCCTGGCTCGGCTGCACCTGGACTCACAGGTGGGCAGTCGGTTGGGTGCCGTGATCGTGGGTGCTTTACGAGTGTGAATGGGCTGGGCGTGTTTGTGAGGAGCAGGTGTGGGCAGCGACAGCTGGAGGCGCTTGTGCGGCTGTCAGAGGCTTTGGCACGGCTGCCCTTAGACTCACAGGTGGGTGCAGTGGTCTGGCTTGTAGATAGATACGCACTGATGGGTGAGTGTGATGAGCAGGTGTGAGCTGAGACAGCTGGAGGCGCTCGTGCGGCTGCTGTGGCTGGGCTGCAGTTGGTCTCACAGGTGGGATGCATGACGGCAGGAATGCAATAGAAAGGGACATGAGCAGGCATGAGCAGAGGGACAGCTGGAGGCGCTAGTGCGGCTGCCAGGGGCTCTGGCTGGGCTGCCAGGGGCTCTGGCAAGGATTCACTAGAACCTACAGGAGAGTGGGAGAGGTTTGATGGGCATGTTCAGGGGGAGGATTTCGGTTCTTAACGATTTGGGACTTTGGAAATCGTGTTTAGTTTCTGTTGCAACTGATCTCATCATCCCTGCTTTCCCCCCATCACGCTATTTCCCCCTTTTGCCCCATTTCACTCCATCCCATGTGTGTGCGCTGTGCACTGAACAACCAATCAGGTGAAGCCAGCTCATGTGCGCGAAGCCAAGAGGCTGCTGAGCACATCGATCATAAGGTGAGCTTTGACTTAGATGAGACGTCTCAAAAGTCAGCACATCGATCATCAGGTGAGCTTTGACTTAGATGAGATGAGACGTCTCAAAAGTCAGCACATCGATCATCAGGTGAGCTTTGACCTGGATAAGACTTCTCAAAAGTCCGCACATCGATCATCAGGTGAGCTTAGAGAGGTCTCAAAAATCAACACATTGATCATTAGGTGACTTTTTATTGAAACGTCTGAAAGATCCGGACGTCGATCATGAGGTGAGGTTTGAGGCATCTCAAAAATCCGAACATCAATTATCAGGTGGGTTTTGAGACGTCTCAATCAGCACGTCCATCAGGTGAGTTGGTTCAATATTCTGAGGCACCTATAGCCACATAGTGCGGTCCTTTCTGTAAGGTGCGTTTTCTGTCCTGTGCAACGACCGTTGTTGACACCTGCTGACCCCTGTTGACCCCTGTTGACCCCTGTTGACTCCTGTTGACTCTTATCACAGCATTGACAGCCATGACGTGGACTTGGAGGACGAGGGGGCGAATGAGGAGGGGGAGGAGGGCATGGAAGACATGCCGTTTATGATGGGGGGGGATGATGGGGGCGATGGGGGAGGGGGAGGGGGAGGGGGTGGGGGAGGGAGAGGGGGAGGAGGGGACGGAGGCAGTGGGGATGGTGGTGGCGCAGGGGGGAGAGGAGGAGCAGGAGAAGAGGCATCAGGAGGAAGGGAGGGCATGGAGACAGATGGGAATGGGCATGCAGGGGAAGGCGATAGGAGTAAAGAGGGTGAGGCAGGGGTGGGGGGGCATGATGAGGCCATGCGAGAGGGTGAGGGGCAAGGGGCAACGGCCAACGGAAAGGCCAAGGAAAGGGATGAGGAGGAAGGGGACGCAGCAGAGGGGAGCCAGAAGAAGACGAAACCTGCCGCCCCTCTGCGAGTGCCGTACGACAAGCTGCAGCGAGTGACGGCGCTCCTTGTCACGTATATAAGACAAAAGGAGGCGGAGGAAGCTTCCGAGGAAGCTTCACTTGCAGCAGATGAACCAGCCACTGCAGGCGAGGGTGGGGACGAGGGGGAGAGGGGAGGGGATGAGGGACGAGAAGCAGAGGAAGGGGAGGGGGGAAAGAGGAAGAGGAGGCGAGTGGAGGGGGTGTATGGGGGTGTGGGAGGGGGGGGTGTGAAGCAGGGCGATGTGATGCGGTGGTACATGGAGCAGCAGAGCCAGGCCGGTGCTGTGGACTCGGTTGGCAATCTCTTGACTGAGTTCCGAGTGCTGCGATCGATCATCCAGGTGAGAGGCTCGCTTGTCACTCTGTGTGGGCACGGTTAAGAGGATAGCAGGGAGGAGTGTTGCAGGGGGGTGTGAAGCAAGGGGATGTGATGTGGTGGTACATGGAGCAGCAGAGTCAAGCAGGCACCGTTGACTCTGGGCAATCTGCTGTCCGAGTTCCGAGTGCTCCGATAGATCATACGTGTTAGAGGCTTGCTGAATAGACTGTGTGGGTCGTTGTAACAGGATGGCTGGGAGGAGTGAAGCAAGGGGGTGTGGAGCAGGGGAGGTGATGCGATCCATCATACAGGCGAGAGGCTTGCTGGATAGACTGTGTGGGTCGTTGTAACTGGAGAGCAGGAGGGCCCACTTTGGCAACCTTTGAGGCGCCTAAAAAGTAGACTCCTCACGACTGTGTGGGTCGTTGTAACAGGAGAGCAGTAGGGCCCAGTTTGGCAATTTTAGGGCCCAGTTTGGCAACTTTAGGGCCCAGTTTGGCAACTTTTTTGCTTTGGTGGTGCTGTTCTTTCATTCTGATTGTTGTTTCTGATGTGGCAGCATCTGATTCGTCGGGAGGGTGTGCTGCTGATTCTAGACGACGGGACAACGGCCGTGGAAGCTGCTAAGAAGCAGCGGGAGGATGCAATTGCTGCTGCAGAAGCAGCAGGGGAACCACTTCCGACTTTTGACAAACCTCTGCCCACGGCCCTGGAGGAACGGGTGCTTGCTGTGAACCCCAACTATGTCCAAGAATAACTTTTGAGTTAGGACTCAACATTACTTTCGACAAGCCTGCCCACGGTCCTGGAGGAACGGGTGCTTGCTGTCAAACCCAACTACTTTCAAGAATGAAGCATTCTAATGACTGCTGCAGAAGCAGCAAACAGACCACTCCCGACTAGGGAGGAATGGCCGCTTGTCCCAAGTATGTTCAAAAATAAGCTCCCGCAGCTTTAGTAGTGCTGTGGTCAAAGCAGCACCGGGTTTACATACCTAATTAGGAGTGCCAAGGTTCTGCTAACATCCTGCATTTCTATACCGGAGAACGGCTGAAGGTGATTTGGAAGACACTAACACATGGGTTGCTTGCTTTGTTCCTCATGATCTCTCTTTTTGGCATCTATGAAAGTTGTCATGCAATCTGGTCACTAGTGTTCTGCACTTCTGTTTACACATTTTTTCACATGGTACGCTAACAAGAAAACGCGGGACAGAGACAAACGCGTACAATTTCGCCCTCATCTTTCTGCCCCTGCTTGACCTATTCCCCCTTTCCCGCCTCATTTCCCGCCGCTGTGCTCTGAACCTGAGACGCAGGCGATCCCTTAGCAACTTCTCCGCTCGTCTTCGCCGTGAAGCTCTGTAGAGCCGCTGCGTCGCCGCCGGTTACCTTGGACGGCGCAGCCGCCGCTCGCTGCGCCGCGGCTGCGGCGGAACCCTTCGCCACCGCTCCGCCGCCCATTTTCGCGGAGGAACTCTGGATCTGGGACGCAGTCTTGCCGGAAATGGGGGCGCTCTTACCGCCGCCGCCGCCGGTTTTAGCGCCGCTGCTGGCGCTCTTGCCTCCGCCTCCCCCTCCGCCTTTTCCTCCGCCCTTGCCGCCGCCGCTGCTTGCGCCCTTTCCCCCGCCTCCGCCTCCCCCACCCTTGGCCATCATCCGAACGTTGAGGCAGCCATGACAGGCCGCGATTCGCACGACAGTCGTCATTTCAGGATGTCGAGGTAAGAACACAGGACGTGCTGAGAGTATCAAACAGGAATAGCTCGACCGCGGTTTTGAAAACGATCGTCGGGTCTTCTGCGTAGGAATGAAAAATACCAGCACCTTTATAAAAAGAATCGCGTGCGAGAAGAATCCTCTCTAGCGAGGGGCGTCGTTCGAGTTCCAGTTACAGGCTTCAAGCGAACTGTCACGTGAAGGCGACTCGCACGACGGACACTGCTCGGGTCGCGGATGCGACAGCGGGTGTGTATTGTCTCCTTTCTGGAACTTCTCGAGAACGTCTCGCACGGGTCCTACAGCGGGTATGTTTGGACTCGTCATGTCGCATGACCAAGCCGTGCTCATGGCGTGAAAAGGTAATTCCATGCGAGGGTTAAACATATCGGGTCGTACATTATTCTTGCACGATGGCTTCACAACATTTGCACTCGCATCGCACGGCATGCGGTTAGCTCCTGCATGGTGTTGGTTATAATACGCGGTCCGGTATAGCTGTTAGCTTTCTAGGTTTGCTGTAAGTTGGAAGTTGATGCTGGCTTGATGATTCCACATAATGGAAGTTGGGGTCGCATTGCATGCCATGGCATGGCATAGGCTTTGCCCACATTCAGTTGCAGCCTTTATACCCGTTATAAAGCTAATAACCAGAGCAGCATCGGCAACCCGTTATGAGAGTAAGAATTTGTACTCGGTTGAAGTTGGCCACATACAACTTACATATTGCACCACACATGTCTCGAGGCAGTCTGGCTTGAGGTCAGAGTCAATTATCTTCGAACGGTGCTCATAAAGCAATCATACGATTGCAATTGCCCGTGCATACTAAATACAAATCCCATATCACCTATCACACCTTTAATTACACAGCCAGCCAGAACAACACAGGCCGCACCGTAAACAAAATATCGCACTCTCATCCTTACTTGTCGTTTGCCGCAGCCTGGCTCTGAGCCTCCGACGCAAACGAACCCTTCTCAACCGCTCCGTAAGTCGTCGCCGTGAAGCTCTGAATCGTCGCCGCGTTCTGCGATGTCACCTTATACGGCGCATCCGCTGCGCGCTGCGCCGCAGCCGCGGGGGAGCCCTTTCCCGCTGCGCCCTGGCGCGCAGCCTGACTCTGAATTTGCGCAGCGGATTGTTGGGAAATCCCGCCGCCCTTTCCGCCGCCACCGCCGCTCTTCCCGCCGCCACCGCCGCCCTTGCCTCCGCCACCGCCGCCCTTGCCTCCGCCTCCGCCTCCACCGCCGCGGCCTTTGCAGACCGGAGTGAGGCGATAGGTGGAGAGCGGAGCCGGAATCCGAAGAATGGCCGCCATAGTGCTAGAGCGAGAGGTGCTTGCGGGCGGCAGGTGAAGGAAAAGAGGATGCAGGCTTCGGCGGTCCTCAAAATTGTCCTCTCGAGCACTGCACGAAGTGGCGAATGATGACCTTTTTGAAGGCAGACGCGAGGGAGCAGCAGAGACTGCTTGGCTCTGGCTGGGGGTACAGGCGCCCGTTGGATGGCGCATCTCGATTGGCGGAGCGGGGGATGAGGGGGAAGGGAAGGGGAAAAAGGGATTCGGTAGGTTTTAGTGGGTTGGGGTGGGGTGGAGAGGGGAGGGGGGTGGGTGGCGATTTATTGGAAAGGGCGCACTGGTCAGGGAAGGGGGGAGGGAGGTGGGAGGAGGGGGAGGGCTAGGGGCGAAGCCGACAGCTGAACTCCAAATTTCTGCATCAAAGCAAGAATTCCAGGATATATTCAATCTGGTCGGGTTGGTTTGGGCTAGGTTGGGTTGGGTGACTCGCACTGTATCGGGTCGCTTGGCGTCCGACTCAGCATGAGAGCATTACACGTCGATAGGAGACAGATTGCTGAATATCTCCCGAAAATGGAGGGTATAGAGGCGCAGTGATTCGTCTGATTGAATGCCAGACGGTTGGAATCTCGACCAATCGAGTTCCGCAGGCAATTACACCAATAAGGGCATTGCACACAACAGAAGGTCGAGAGGTGGGACGCCAATAAGAGAATTACATGAAATGTAACAAATGTTGACATTGCGATGCGAATACAGATCATACGAGGTGCAACTACAAAAAGTGCAACTATTCTTGTAAACGATGGGCCATTTTTTCGCTTAATGCACTACAAGATGCTTAGCGGAGTTTGCGTTTGTCTAAAACAATATGTACTACGAGCAAGTGTGGTCTCTTTTGTTGGCTGAACACATGACGCGAGCCATCAGGTCCACTGTAGAAGAACTAGCATGACATGCACAAGACAACTACCTGACCACAAGGTCTAAGGCACTTCGTGCAAAAAGAATTCCAGCCAAAAACCCAGCCCTGCTACGACCTAGTTCCCCTGGTTATGCGCGGCCATGCTCTGAACCTGTGCCGCAGGGGATCCCTTCGCCACTCCCCCAGATGTCTTCGCAATGAAGCCCTGCAGTGCTGCAGCATCGCTCCCGGTTACCTTGGACGGGGCAGCCGCAGCTCGCTGTGCCGCAGCAGCGCCGGATCCCTTGGCAACCCCGCCTCCCCCCATGCGGGCGGCCGTGCTCTGAATCCCTGAAGCGGTTTTCCCTGAGATCCTTCCGCCATGACTGCCGCCGCCACCGTGAGCACCACCCCCAGCGTGTCCACCGCCGCCGTGAGCGCCCCCGGCGTGTCCGCCACCTGTAGCATGTGCGCCCCCGCCAGTATGCCCGCCCCCGCCAGCGTGCCCGCCCCCGCCGGCGTGTCCGCCCCCGCCAGAGTGTCTGCCTCCACCGGCGTGCCCGCCACCGCCGGCGTGTCCGCCTCAGCCATGGCTTCCTCCGCCGCCGTGGCTACCGCCGCCGTGTCCGCCTTCGCCTCCGCCACCGCCGCCCTTAGTCATGGCGTAATCACAGGGTTCGATGATCGGCTGCGAGTAAGGTAGAACGAATGCCGCTGACGAGAATGCTCGAAAGTGGGTCTCCAAGGTGTGCGAGAGCAGGGCCTGGCTGCCTCCTGGTGAAGTGCGAGATATCTTCAGAACAACGGGTTTTTCAAGGCAAAAGAAGGCTCCGTGTAGGGTGCTGGGTCTTCCACATTCGAAGCGCGGCAACCCGAATCGCCATTGAGATTTCAAGCGAGCCGCATTCATCGATGCGCGACTCTTGCTCGATGCGCAGATAGAGAAAGCGAACCCTTTCACGCATGGGAGCAAGGTATTCACGTGAACGTGGGTAACTCTTCGACTGGTGTCGCGCTGCTATACATTTCGTGAGGAGGCTGCTCCTGCATGATGTCACCTGCTAGCAGCCGTGAGCGCTAAGTCACCGCGCGTTCATGATGTCGCGCTGCTATACATTTCGTTAGGAGGCTGCTCTTGCATGTTAAAAAGCAGCCGCGAGCGCTAAGTCACTGAGCTTCCAGGACGCAGGGACCACCAGCAGGTTGAGGCTGGACCACTATTGAATCTATACGATAGCTCTCGCCATAGAATCTCGAAAATGCTAGCTTGCATGAGATATGGCACGAAGGTCGGCTGTTGCATGGCATGGTGTCGGCCCGCTTGACGCGAAGCCATGGCGAGCACACTTTCCGTATGAGAATAGAGAGCGACGAATGAGGGGTGAACTGAAACCGAACCTATGTTCGGTTGGGAGGGTGGGACCACTATACTGTAACTCTGAAAAGAAAACGCGTGGTAGGGAAGGATGGCGGAGCGGGATTTAGGGCGTGTGGAGGCCATGAGAGAAGGGAGGGAGGGAGCGAGGGGGAAGCACAAGAGTTACAGTAGTTTCAAGGTTGGGTCGGGCCTGAAACCCGTTCGATTGATCGCGGATCTCGGATCCGACGGTCAGTTTCGGTATTGTTGTAGGGTCTCTCAATACAGCGTCAGAGTGGGCTGGATGCCAGTCTTCAGTGTATTTAAAACTACAATTAACAAACCTTACCTACAACTCATACCTTGATCACCCATATATGAGCGTTGCCATCTACCTAATTAGTAATTCTAGTGCCTTTCCGTGCTCAAACCACCCAGATTCCACATATAACCGCACTCAACCATGCTATATGCTCCACGCATGTTTCATGGCTCGTGTAGGACATGCAAGGTACCACATTTCTTCTTTACTATCCCACCATATTCTCAGAGAAACCGGGGGACAAATGTTCCACAACAGAAGGGCATATGACGTACATTTCTACTTTCTTCAGTGTAGGAAGCAGAGTGCTTATGATCAATTCTAAGACAACACCACATAGTATGAACTACTCAGTACTGGATCTGCACCTAGGTGTAGTGCTTTTGGATGGAAATTGGTTCAGAAATTTCTCTTTAGTCACCAAGTAGCAAGCAACCCAAGCACCGAAGTTGAACGAAGCAAGGCTATTTCGCAGCAAAGGCTCTCGCCTTGCCCTGTTCCGCGCCGCGACCAACTCTACTCTCCCTGGTTACTAGCGGCCGTGCTCTGAACCTGCGCTGCAGGCGAACCCTTCTCTACCCCTCCGCCTGTCTTCGCAGCAAAGCTTTGGAGTGCCGCTACATCCTCCTCAGTCACCTTAGACGGCGCGTCTGCAGCTCTCTGCGCCGCAGCCGCAGCGGATCCTTTAGTTACCCCGCCGCCTCCCATCTTTGCAGTTGCGCTCTGAATCTGAGAGGCCGTCTCCTTGGAAATAGCTCCGCCGCCGCCATTCCCGCCGTGCGCAGCCGCCGCCATGCCCCTTGACCATGCGAACTTGAGGTAACCGAGAGAGGACGCGAATCTGGTGCCGGTCGCCATTTCAGATGTGTGCAGAGCACGAAACACAAGACGGAAGAAAACGTCGGACAAAAGATGTCGTTCGTTCGATCAGGAGGTGGGCACGACTTTGGAGACGGAAATGAGGTAATGTGAGCATTTTCTAGGCAGAAGCAGACGATACCGTAACAGCGCAAAGCGCTGGAGATGCGGATGACCGCGCGACTCAAGCTCGGGGCACAGAGGACGCCGCGGGAAATGCCTTTGTCAAACTGCGTGCTGATGATGCCGTGGAGATGCGCGACGCGCGCGTGATCATTTGCCGCAATCGACGCATGTGGACAGGTAATCCCGGCGGATGTGTTCGCCGTCTGACTCGTGTCATGCTAGTATGCTTTCTGGCAAAAGGGTCGCATGTTGAAGCCTAAAGCGATGTGTCACTGAGAATTAGCGGAGCAGGGACCACCTGCAGCATGAGGTTGGACCGCCGGCGGGGGCGTCGGTAGTTTGTCGCTGAGACATACATTGAAGATATCGCTATGGCCATGGAGATTTCGAAGGTGTGAATCTGCACGTGATATGACTCGAAGATGGCTGTTGCATGGCATCGTGCATCGAAGCAGCCATGGAAGCCACACCTTTCCATTGGCGGCATGAGAATAAAGGGGGAGGGACGTAAAGGTGAATCTAATGTAGGAGGCTTTGCTGGGTCGCACGAGAAATGACGGGAGAGGGTAGGTAGGTAGGAGTAGTGGACCCAGATTTAGGGCGTGAAGAGGCCATGTGGGGAGGGGAGTAGCGAGGGGAGGGAAGCACAAGAGTAAGCGGTGCACGAAAACTTCGGGTTGGAACTTGGAACCATGACGCTGGCAACACGAGAAGTACTGGAGCCTGGAACCCGTTCGATTGATTGCAAAACTCGGATCCGACGGCCAGTGGTTCGTATCGATTAACCGCCTGTAGTGCGATGCAAAGTAGGTTGGATGGCGGTCTTCAGCATATTTGTGATACTAAGGGTTCTGTTACATTCGTTCTCAACTAAACCCTTTCATTTTGCTACTCGTTATAAGGTGTAGCAGGTTCTGTAAGATTCCAATAACAAACAACACTGGTATTGTCGGGTGATCAGCAGACAGCGGGCCAGCTCACTCAGGATAATTCTGGAGCCTCGGGTCTGACCCGAGGGTGCTGTCAGAAGACCCGCGGTGGAAAAAAATGCCTTGGGTCTTGCGACTCTTGACGGTTGTTTGACTGGATAAGCACGACTAGCTGACAGTTTACATTGGCGCGCACTGATGCAGAAATGGAGGGCTAGACGTCGTCCGCCAATGCACTGTCTCAATTCGCTTTGGCGACTCACTTTTGCGACTATTGATGCAGTTTCGCTGCTGCGCCGTCAGGATCACTAGACCCGCAGTTAGGTTGTGACAGCCCGGGGCTCCTTCGGCCGCGGGTCGACCTCGGGTCTGACACTCGATCCGGAAGTACCCTCACCAATCCGCATACAACCGGCACCTTCAACCGTACACCGATGATATCGATGCCAGCAGCCCAGTAGTGTCTATTGATGGTGTCGTTGAAGCTCTGCCGTTGCGCTATCGGCCCCTTACGTCCGGCTAAAGCAGATAGAGGCAGCCTACTCGTGTTTATTCATGATGCCATCGTAGCCTGTGGAAACTAATGACGTTCAATTGATTGCGAAACGGAGATGAGTAGATATCGTGTTCATTTATGAGGCCGTTGTGTAGCTGGTGACGAAATGAAATGACGTCAAACGGCGTGTGAAATGGAGCTCCGTGCTTCATGACGAGGAGGAGCCAATCGTGATCCTCTTAGTTGCTCCTCTTAAAGCTCAATTAGTGCTCCTAGCGCGTTAACTTTCCTCGGAAACTACTCCCCATGCCGAAAAAGAACCCCAAGTCGAAACGCGCGGCGGCGAAATCCGCCGCGCAGCACGCCGAGGATGACGAGCCGCCGTCCTTATCCATCGCGGCGGTCGCGCGCGCCGCGTCCGAAGCCGTGGCGGCAGACCTAATGTCGGCGGCAGAATCCATGTCTGCCGATCGACTGCGCGCCGATGGCGTCATCTCCGCTCTCCCCGCAATCTCCGTCTCCGTCCCCGGCGGCGTCGCCGCCGCTTCCGCCGCGAATGACGGCGCCGGCGTCGCCATCGCTGCCGGTGGCCGATCCAGAAGCCTGTCCGTCTCGCCTGCCGGTAGTCCGTCAGCCATTGCTGCCGCCGCGACTGCCGCTACAGGAGTTGGTTTCACGGCTAAGAGTAACCTAGCTTCCAGTCCCCGTAGCGCCAGCGGCGGCGGCGGAGGCGGCGGAGGCGGCGGGAGTGGGGGGGGGACGGGGAGGAAGCTCCGTGTGGGGCGGCAGCGATCTTGGCTGCCACGTGGCAGCCCGTCAGCGGCGCAAGCAGCGTCAGCGAGCTCGCCGTTTACATCGAGTGAGGAACTTTACCAGGAAGTTGCGATGGCTCTTGGGGTTAAAAACACAGAGCAGGTGTAGAAAGTTGTAATGCAGGTGGATTTTTTTTCCCCTTGCTCCCCTATGCCCCCCCTTTTTCTCCCCCTTCTCCCCTTCCCTCCAGCCCCCAGCCCCATGTGTAGAGTCCACCTCTCCACGCTTTTTGAAATCGCCTTTTCCTTCCTCCTCCTCCTCGTCACCCTCCTGCTACTTTCCTGAGTCACTCCCCTCCTCCATATCTCCCCTCCTCCTTCCCCTCTCCCCCCGCTGACCCATTCCCCTCCCCCTCCCTCCCCCCCCACCTTCCCTCCAGCCCCCTGGCCCTTGTGTAGATTCCCCCTCTCCACGCTTCTCGAGATTGCCTTTTCCTTCCTCCTCCTCCTGTCACTCAACCCTCTTCTTACTTTCCGTAGTCACTCATCCTCTTCCTCCGTATTCCCCCCCACCTCTTCCCCCCTCCCCCTCCCCCACCCCGCCCCCTTCCCCTCCCTCTCCCCGCACTCCGTCCCCCCCCTCCCTCCAGCCCCCTGGCCCATGTGCAGATTCCGCCTCTCCACGCTTCTCGAGATTGCCTTTTCCTTCCTCCTCCTCTTCGTCACCCTCCTGCTGCACCGGGGGGGCTGCCTCTCCCCCTCCTCCCCCGCCTTCCCCCACTGCTGGCGCAACCTGGGGGTCTCCCTCCCCCCATCCCTCCGCCCACCCCTCCGCTCTGCCCTGCAAGGGGGAAGAGAGGGGGCAGGAAGGGGAGCGCAAGGAGAGGGTGGGGGACGAGAGAGAGGAGGAGGGGAAGGGATGGGGAGGAGAGAGCGTGGGGGAGCGCAGGGGGTGGCGGAAGGGGCGGGGGGGAGAGGGGGGAGTGTGAACATATTAAGAGAGGGGGACGCGTCTATACTAAGAGTGCTGATACCTGGGGGCGGGGGGAACAGTGAGGGGAGCAGGGGGGAAGGGGGGAGGGGGAATGGGGGCAGGGGGGGGGAGCGGAGGCTGCTGCAGCGGCTGTGATGATGGGGCGGGGGGGGGAGGAGGGGGAGAGTGGGGAGGGGGGAGGCAGGGATGAGGGAAGGTCGGATTTACAACAGCCGGCAGTATTGGAGCATCCAGTCACAGGAAATGGCGAGCCAGGGAGGGGTGTGGGGGGAGATTCAGGGGGGGAGGAATGGGGAGGTCAAGCGGAAGGGGAGGCGGAGCATGGGGGAAGGAGGAGGGGGGACGAGTGGGTGCTGAGGCCTGACGAGAGGTTCATGTGGTTCGCCAGCCACGGCGGATTTGGTAACCAGGTGGGCGAAACAGGGGCTTTGGTAACCAGGTGGGCGAAATAAGGGGTCTTAGGTACTTTGGTGGACAAAATTTGGTGGCTTTTGTGTAACCAGATCAGCAAAATATGGGGTTTTGTATTGTTGCTGGGGGGGGGGGGGGGGGGGGGCAAGTGGGTGCTTTGGCCTGGCGAGAGGTTCATGTGGTTCGCCAGCCATGGCGGATTCGGTAACCAGGTGGGCGAAATATGGGCGTGGGTAACCAGATGGGCGAAACCCGTGGGCTTTGTTTCTTGGAGGTGGGATGAGGGGGTGCTTCGGTCTGGCTGAACACTGATCATCCCTTCGAACCTCTCGCACTTTGCTCGTTCCCCCCTTGCCCCCCTTATTAGGTCATTCAACTCAAGCCCCCTTATTAGGTCATTCAACTCAAGTGGTGTGGGGCCTTAGATTAGCTGGTCTTTTGAGCCGCACTCTGATCATACCTCCCAAGCGCTCGCACTTGCTCATTCCCCCCTCGTCCCAGTCTCAGGTCAGTCAGCTGGTGTGGGCCCTGTGACTAGCCGGTCTGCTGAGCGGCATGCTGATCATCCCTCCCGAGCTCTCACACGTACTCTTCTCCCCCCTCGTCCAAATCTCAGGTGATTCAACTGGTGTGCCTCAACTGGATTTTTGAGGCGCCTCAATTGGCCTTCTGTTCGGATCGAATCCTATGTTTTCCCATCTCCCCCCTCGTCCCAACCTCAGGTCATTCAGCTGGTGTGGGGCCTTCGATTACCTGGTTTTTAAACCGCACTCTGATCATCCCTCCCGAGCTCTCACACTTGCTCCTCTCCCCCCGTGACCCCTTTCTTAGGTTATTCAACTGGTGTGGGGCCTTCGATTAGCTGGTCTCTTAACCACACTCTCATCATCACTCCCAAGCTCTCGCACTTTGCCTCCCCTTTCGCACTACCCTCCACAGGTGATTCAACTGGTGTGGGGCCTTCGACTGGCTGGTCTCTTAAACCGCACGCTGATCATCCCTCCCAAGCTCTCGCACTTTGCCAAGTCGTCGGGAATTGGGCGCTGCGACCGCAACCCCACCAAGCCGGAGAGGACGAGGCACGATGCATGGGGGCATTATTCCGACATGATGCGAGGAGGGAAGGTGAGAGGGGGGAAGGTGAGAGGGGGGAAGGTGAGAGGAGGGCAGGGTGGGGAAATGGGGATGGTAGGGGGGGAGTGTAAGTTGGACTGTGCTGCAAGCAACCCCACCAAGCCGGACAGGATGAGGCACGATGCATGGGGGCACTATTCCGACATGATGCGAGGGGGGGAGGTGAGAGGGGGGAAGGTGAGAGGAGGGAAGGTGAGAGGAGGGAAGGTGAGAGGAGGGAGGGTGAGAGGGGGGAAGGTGAGAGGAGGGAAGGTGAGAGGAGGGAAGGTGAGAGGGGGGAAGGTGAGAGGAGGGAAGGTGAGAGGGGGGAAGGTGAGAGGGGGGAAGGTGAGAGGAGGGAAGGTGAGAGGAGGGAAGGTGAGAGGAGGGAGGGTGAGAGGAGGGAAGGTGAGAGGAGGGAAGGTGAGAGGAGGGAAGGTGAGAGGGGGGAAGGTGAGAGGAGGGAAGGTGAGAGGGGGGAAGGTGAGAGGGGGGAAGGTGAGAGGAGGGAAGGTGAGAGGAGGGAAGGTGAGAGGAGGGAGGGTGAGAGGAGGGCAGGTGAGAGGAGGGAAGGTGAGAGGAGGGAAGGTGAGAGGAGGGAAGGTGAGAGGAGGGAAGGTGAGAGGGGGGAAGGTGAGAGGAGGGAAGGTGAGAGGGGGGAAGGTGAGAGGGGGAAGGTGAGAGGAGGGAAGGTGAGAGGAGGGCAGGTGAGAGGAGGGAGGGTGAGAGGAGGGAAGGTGAGAGGAGGGAAGGTGAGAGGAGGGAAGGTGAGAGGGGGGAAGGTGAGAGGAGGGAAGGTGAGAGGAGGGAAGGTGAGAGGGGGGAAGGTGAGAGGGGGGAAGGTGAGAGGAGGGAAGGTGAGAGGAGGGAAGGTGAGAGGAGGGAAGGTGAGAGGAGGGCAGGTGAGAGGAGGGAAGGTGAGAGGAGGGCTGGGTTGGGACATGGGGGTGGTCGGGGGAGGGTAAGTGTAAGTTGGACAATGCCGCAACGCTACCAAGCCAGATAAGACGAGGCATGATGCGTGGGCGCACGGCTCAGACATGATGATGCAGGGTGGTGATGGGTTGTGTGGATTCTGCAGGGTGTTTTTGAGAATTCTCAAAAACACCCTGCAAAATTCTGTGCTCGATTTCAAGACTCTGCCGCCCTCTCTCACGCCATCCGCACCATCGATCTCCATCACTTCGACCTTTCACATGCCCTGGTCTGAGACGTCTGTCTGTCACATGCCCACCATTCTCTCCCCATTCCCCACCCCCCTCCTCCCCTCTTTCCCCCCCTCAATCCTCAGGGCTACGTCTCCATGTCCGATGTGCCTCATTTCACGACTCTGCCACCCTCTCTCGTGTCCTCTGCACCATCGATCTCAATCACTTCTTCCCCCCCCCCCCCCCTTCCCCCCATCTGTCCCCCTACAACTCCCAGGGCTACGTCTCCATGTCCAATGTGCTTAATTTCAAGACTCTGCCACCCACTCTCATCCACACCACCACTGACCACCACCTATCCTATGTCCAGTCCAGTCCAAAAACCCCCCAATTCCCATTCCCATCCTCAATCCCATCCAGGGCTATGTGTCCATGTCCGATGTGCTCGATTTCAAGACTCTGCCACCCGCCCTCATCCGCACCATTGATCTGCGGCACTTCGCCGCCCGGTTCTGCCACTGTGACGTGGCTGCGGCTTGCTATGGCACTGGGTGCAGGGAGCTGACTCACGCTCATAACCATGATGCCCACTCACGTAAGGTGCTCATTGCTCATCGCTCGTACCCTCATATGTCTTGTGCTCTCTGTATGTGCTTCCATACCGTGACGGTGTGTCGCCGCTGGCATGCTATGGTGGTGCCGGGTGCAGGGAGCTGACTCACAGCCATTTGCCATGACTCCCATAAGGTGCTCATGGCACCTGATTATCTCACGTTCTCGGAATTTTTGTTCGTGGCTTGCTGAAGCGGCTTGCTGCGGATCCAACCCGTTTCATCGCAACAGTTCACATTCTCGGAAGTTTTGTTTCTATCTGTAAAGCTTGAAAGGCATCTCACCTCAGATGCTCTTGACAACCACGCTCCCTCGGCACTTCGTTTGTTTCTCTCTTTTTTTGTTTCTCACTCACCGTCTCTCTCGCTTTCTTGCACTCTCACTCACTCTTTCACTCTCATGACTCGTTTATCTCAACCCCGCAACAGGACGACAAGTGCATGTGGGAGTGTGGGGCCAAGCTAGGGGCGCAGGGGGGGGCGAGTAAGAAGTGGAAGCAGCAGGGGGTGCTGTTTCCCATTGATAACACGTGCAAGGATACCCTTTGGACAATTGGCAACTATGCCAGGTACGTCTGAGGTGCAATGTGGTGCAATGTGGTGTGGTACGGAAGTGCATGTGGCAATGCGGGGCAAAGCCAGGGGCGCAGTAGTGGGCGAGTAAGAAGTGGAAGCAGCAGGGGGTGCTGTTTCCCATTGATAACACGTGCATGGATACTCTCTGGACCATTGGCAGCTATGCCAGGTACGGCCACGATTCATTGCGGCGCAATGCAGTGCAGTGTGATTTGATGCGGTGGAGGCAGCAAAGGGCGCCATCTCCCATTGACAACACGTGCAAGGATACTCTCTGGACCATTGGCAGCTATGCCAGGTGCTCACACCATGGCGATGTTTGGTGTAATGCAGAGCTGCGTGGTACAGTGTACAGTGTGGTATGACTGTGCAGGAAGCAGCGGGTGTCTTTTCCCACTGAAGCATGTAACGCTCTTCCTTCTCCTCTCCCCATCTTTCTCCTCGCACTGCACCTCCTGTCTCCCCCCTATGAACTCTGAAAGACTAGGTAGCAGCAGTGGGGATTTTTTTAGAATTCCCCAAACCCTTTCTCTTAGCACTGCACCTCCTGTCTCCCCCCTATGAAGTCTGAAAGACTAGGTAGCAGATTTTTAGTCGACTAAAAAATCACTCTCCCCATCTTTCTCCTCGCACTGCACCTCCTGTCTGCTTTTGAGTCGATTCAAAAGCAGTCTCCCCCCTAAAAAGTCTGAAAGACTTGGTAACAGTGGGAGAGTAACAGCCAGGAATGTATTTTTGAGGCGCCTCAAAAATAGACTCCTCTCACCTCCTGTCCCCCCCCTATGCACTCTGAAAGACAAGGTAGCAGCAGTGGGGGAGAAAGAGCCAGGAGTGCCGGTTTAGGCACACATCAGCTTGAAGCACCAAATGCCCTTCCTTCCTTCCTTCCTTCCCCCCATATGTGTCCCTCTCCCCTCCCCCCTTCAAGTCAATCTCTCAAGTCTCAAGGACCTGGTAGCAGCGGTGGGGGAGAAGGAGCCAGCCGTGCCGGCCGTGGCACACATCGACTGAAGCATGCCCCTCCTTCCTCGAACCCCACCACCCCCTCTTTTTGAGGCGCCTAAAAAAGTCCCTCCCGTCCTCTCTCCCCATGCGTGAGGAGTCTATTTTTGAGGCGCCTCAAGTGGCACACATCGACTGAAACATGCCCCTCCTTCCTCGAACCCCACCACCCCCTCTTCCACCTGTCGCTCCTCCAGTTCCCCCCCTCAAATCAATCTCTCCAGTCTCAAGGACCTAGTGGCAGCAGTGGGGGGGAAGGAACCAGCCGTGCCGGCCTTTGCACACATAAACTTAAAGCTCCGTATGCCCTTCCTTCCCCTCTCCCCATGTTTCCCACTCCTTGCACCTCCTGTCCCCCCCCCCCCCCCCCTTAAAGTCTGAAAGACCTGGTTGCAGCAGTGGGGGAGAAAGAGCCAGCCGTCCCCGCCTTTGCTCACATTGATCTGAAGCGTCTTGTTCTCTCCCCCCTATCAAGTCTCAAGGACCTGGTGGCAGCAGTGGGGGAGAAGGAGCCAGCAGTGCCCGCCTTTGCACACATCAATCTGAAGCGTCTTGTTCCCTCCCTTCCTCTCTCCCCAACCGTCTCTCCCCCCTATCAAGTCTCAAGGACCTGGTGGCAGCAGTGGGGGAGAAGGAGCCAGCAGTGCCCGCCTTTGCTCACATCAACGTGAAGCGCAACCGCAACGAGCCGGTGCCACTCAACATCTACTCCACCCTCGGGGACTCGTCTCCTGCCAAGGACAGCAAGGTAGGGGCAGCAAGGTGCGGGCAGCAAGATGCGGGCAGCAAGGTGCGTGCTGCAAGGTGCGGGCAGCAAGGTGCGGGCAGCAAGGTGCGTGCTGCAAGGTGCGGGCAGCAAGGTGTGGGAAGCAAGGTGCGTGCTGCAAGGTGCGTACAAACGAAACAGAATATTGATTGAAGCGGCACCGCAATGAGCCGATGCCACTGAACATACTCCACCCTTGGGGACTCGTCTCCTGCCAAGGACAGCAAGGTGTGTGGCGCACTTGCCATGCTTGTTAACACAAGATGCATCATTTGAAGCGCAACGGCAACAAGCCCATGCCACTCACCAAGTAATCCGCGCTTGGGGACTTGTTTCCAGCCAACTCGATGTCTTCTCCTGCGTATTTTCCCCCCCATGCTGCTTGCCCCGTCAGGTTGTTTTCTCCCCCATGCTGCTTGTCCAGTCAGGGTGTTTCCCCCCCATGCTGCTTGCCCCGTCAGGTGCTGGCCTTCCCCTCTCTCTTCCTTCGTCCCACCAATGCCCATTGTTTCTTCCTTCGTGCAGCACCCCTCTCCACCCCTCTCCACCCCTCTCTTGTTTCTTCTCCATTTTGGCCCCACCAGGTGCTGGCCTTCCCCTCGCTCTTCCATCCGCGCATTGCTGACATCAACCTGGAGTGGGACGACCGCGTGCAAGCGATTAGAGAGGTGAGCGAAGGTATGCAGGTATTTCTGAGTCGACTCAAAAGTCACCTCGAAGGTATGCAGGTATTTCTGAGTCGACTCAAAAGTCACCTCGAAGGTATGCAGGCATTTCTGAGTCGACTCAAAAGTCACCTCGAAGGTATGCAGGTATTTCTGAGTCGACTCAAAAGTCACCTTGAAGGTATGCAGGTATTTCCCTCTGCTCATCCATCCTCACAGGTGTTCGCCTTGCGCTCTCTTTTCTCTCCCATCCGCGCATTGCTGACATCAACCTGGAGTGGGACGACCGCGTGCAAGCGATTAGAGAGGTGAACAAATGAGACGTGAGCGATCATAGATGTGCTTCATGACCTTTGGCCCTTGCGTCTTTGCCCTGCCCCCCCCACGACCTCCCTCCACCCCACGACCTCCCTCCACCCCCTTCCCCCCCCCTTTTTCCCCCTCCCCCTGTTCCCCTTCCCCCTGTGTCATGGACTGTAACACAGGCTGCACTCATTTCCTCCTAACCACTTCCCCCTTCCGCACCCCGTCCACACCTCCATCTCTTCCCCCAGGCCCCTGCATCGATGCCCTTCACCACCCTTCCCCATCGATGTTCTTCATACACCTACAGCAGCATTTGATCGCACACTCCTCACGTGCCACCCATTTCCCTCGCACAAGTAAAGGGTAGATTTGACCGCGACAGCCAACGGATCTTAGCCCATTTCCCTTCCCAGTCTTTGAGGCGCCTCAAAATTAGACTTCCCAATCTTCCCCATGCTTGCAGGCCCCCGCATCCATGCCCTTTACCCCTCCTATAATGGACCTCGCACGTGACTTCAAGCTCTTATGCTCATGACTGGCAAATCATTCAGCATTCAAACGCTCAACACTTTCACACCCCCCCCCCCCCGCCCCCCGCCCCCGCCGTCCCCATGCTTGCAGGCCCCCGTGTCGATGCCCTTCAACCCCCCCAGAATGGACCTGGCGCGTGATTTCATCTACAGCAGCATTTGAACGCACACTCACTCCGCACATTCCACCCATTTCCCTTCCCAATCTGTAAGGCGCCTCAAAAATAGACTTCCCAATCTTCCCTATGCTTGCAGGCCCCCGTATCAATGCCCTTCACGCCCCCCATAATGGATCTGGCGCGTGATTTCATCTACAGCAGCATCGGGCGTCCCTTTGGGTGCATGCAAGTGCGGGGCACCGACGGCATGTTCGTCAAGTCGCTAAAGAACACTCTTAAGTAAGTGACGGCTTTCTTACTCTAAGAGTCGCAAACCCATGAGGGTCACTGGCAGCTAGTTCGTCAAGTCAAGGCGCTCAGGAGCTCTCTCAAGTAAATATCCCCGTAGTGCTACCCCTCTTCCTGTGAAATTTGAAAAGTTACGGAGGGGGAGGAGGGGGATTCTACATTCAGCGCCCTCTTCCTGGCCTAGCTGCCCTTCTTTCCATTCTCCCACTCTTCCCCTCTCCTCTTGCCACAGATCTCTAATCCCCCTCCTCTCCCTCTCCTCTTGCCAGAGATCGGAGGCGATGTTAAAAGAGATGCTTATGTGATGTTAAAAGGGATGCTTATGCAAGGTTATAAGCGATGCTTATGCGCAACCCGAGCGCCCACGCCCCACCTCTCAAGTTCAGTTTTGAGGCGCCTCAAAACCCGCCTCTCAAGTTCAGTTTTGAGGCGCCTCAAAACCCGCCTCTCAAGTTCAGTTTTGAGGCGCCTCAAAACCCGCCTCCCAAGTTCCACCTTTTCCTAGTGACCGACATTCCCAAGGCCTCCTGGCAAGGGACCCTGCAGGGGACCTTCCTCGTCTGGCAAGGTCTCTCACTCCTCTCGTTGCTCATTCCTCTCTTCTCTCATCCCTTCCCTCCCATTCTCCCGTTATCTCCCGCTCTTCCCTCCCATCTCCCGTTCTGACCTTCATCCCCCAGAGATGCAGAAGCGACGTTAAAAGAGATGCTTAAGCGCAACCCCAAAGCCCACGCCCCACCTCTCAAGTTCCCCCTTTTCCTTATGACCGACATTCCCAAAGCCTCCTGGAAAGGAACCTTCCTAGAGCACCTTGGTGAATTTCCTGTAGAGCTGTTTACTGTGGACAGCATAATGGGGAGGGTTAACACTGCAGCGAGGACGATATTAACGGAAGAGATTGGGCTGTATGCGAACAGGGGGCAGGTGCACCTGACTGCTAACGGGGCTGCTAGTATGGGGGATGGCACTGCTGGTGGTGGCGGTGTTGGACCCCAGACTCCAAAACGACAAGGTAGGCGAAGGCTGGCATATGGAGGGGAGGGTGGCAGAGCCAAGCACATGCAAAGAGCAGAGGATTTTGTGGGATTGCAAGAGGTGAAGGGAGTGGGTGAGTCAGGGAAACTGGAGGAACTGGCAGGAAGGCGCAGGCTAGGAGGGGAGGAGGGGAGGGTGGAGGAGCTAGAGGACATTGTGCTGTTTGTGGAGCAGGCGATCTGCTGCCATGCCACCTTGGGCACGTTCACCACCTTCAAGTCCACTGCTGGGAGCCTCGTGCATGCGCTGAGGCGGGCGGGTAACTGTGTGGTGGAGGAGGAGGCGTTCAGAAAGCAGGGCAGATAGAGCACGAGGAGATTGAGGCCATTCAGCAGGCCATCTTCTGCCACACCACCTTGGGCACGTTCACGACTTTCAAGTCCACTGCGGGGAGTCTGGTGGTGCATGCTCTCAGAAGCGCTGGAATTGTGTTGTTGAGGAGGAGGCTTTCAGAAAGAAGGGCAGGTAAGGGTATGAGAGCACTTGGCGTCTGGCAGCAGCAACCAGCCTTGTGCATGTGCTGAACCTCGACTGTGATACGGTTTTTAGAAGTCTAAAAAACCTATCTGCTGAGCCTCGTGCATGTGCTGAGGCGGATGGAAGCGCTGTGGTGAAGGAAGAGCCGTTCAGAGAGCAGGGAGGGAGGGAGGAGGTGAAGCGGGGGCGGGGGGAGGGGGGAAGGGAGGGACAACACTCAACAGAGTTTCGTGGTGGTTGTCTCGCTTTTCAAGTCCACTGCAGGGAGTCGGATGCATGCGCTGAGACCGCCTGGGAACAGTTTTTGAGGCGCCTACAAAACGGTTGGGAACTTGGGAACTGTTGTGGAGGTGTTTAGGAACGAAGGGAGGGGGGTGGATGAGGGGTGATGGACGGATCATAGGACGGAACGGGCCTTGCAAGTTGCAAGCTGTGTAATGTGGTATTGTTGGAATGGGAGTGACTCAAGAAGGGCTGTGTGGACAATATGTCACTTGCATGTTACATTATTCTGAACAGATATGAATCCCATCTGTCTCAGTGCAGTGGCACATTTGGCTCCGCACAATTAGTATCCGCTAAGACTTATCATCCTACCAAGTTTATTCCAGAGGTTAAGTTGAATTGAGGGAAGGGGGAGGGAATGCATGAGACAAAGCGTGAGGAGTCTATTTTTGAGGCGCCTCAAAAATAGACGATTCACGGGGGTATGCCATGAGACAAAGTAGCGTATTGAACATCTGTTGGACCACCCCCGGGGGCTGTTGCAGCCAAAGCCCAAGCGGCCCCAGCCCCCGGGGGTGGCAGTAATACCTCCCGGTGAACTGAACATACAGTAGCACTGCACTGCACTCTATTGGACAGGGAGGGGGGGCGCCATGAGCCACGAGAGCGTGTTGTACAAGTGCTCCACCCACCCATCCAGCGGCCCCGGGTGGCAGTAATGCAGGCAGTCCACTGCATTCTTGGCCGGAACAAACTCCTTGTGACCGTCGATTCGCAGCGCCGTCATCGAATCAACGTCCATATAGGCAGCTCCATACCTCTTTACAATCACCTCCGCTAGCTTGTTCTGCCGCGCGAATTTATCCCAGTTATACGGGAGAATCGCCGGATCCTGGCGCTTTTTCAACGGGGTTTTCTGGCCCGTGCAGTTGGCGTGACCAGGCGGGGTGTTCCGCCAGATAATAAGCTTCTCTGGGAATCGGCTTCGGATGTACATTAGGGCGCGTTCGAGCACGGGGGCATAGAGCGCATCCTCTTCGTAGTGCGGCCCGCGATTCACTATAATCACATCGGCTTCTCGAATCACCTCCATTCGGGACCACGGCTGCCGGTCGAACGAGCGAGGGTTGGACAACGTGAGCTGGTCCGTTCGCACGTAAGCTGCCCGGAGCCCCGGGCAGACGTCATCGCTGACCGAGTAGAACTTGCAGAAGGCGTGCTTCACAGACGAGTCGTTGTGCCAGTCGGAGCAGTACTTGGGAACTTCCATTGTCATATGTTCCTCCGCGACCGGCTTCGGGAATTTCACAAGGAGGTTGTTGAGAAACGCCTCGGATAACTGCTCGTTGAGCGAATCCCCCAGGAAGAGAAACAGCCGCCCGCGGCCCACCCTCTCGCAAAACTTTTCCGGGGTGAATTTCAGCCAGCTAGTGTGGGCGAAACGCATCGTCATCCTCATCGATTCTCTCGCTCCTCCGGTCCTCATCCCCCCCTCCGGCCCCTCCTCCTCATCCTCCACCTCCCAGGATCGAAGTGGCACCCTGGGACACGCGTTGGCAGGCACTCCCCATTTATACTTGAGCGATTCTCTCACCGTCCACTCCTCTGGATCCCCCTTCTCATCCGCTATCTTATCAGCTGCCCCCATGGCTTTCCCCAGGTGCCTCCCACTTAAAGCTGAGTCACATTGGTACGGCTTCCCCATAAACCACCAGGGGAGGCGGCGGGGTTTCGGGTCATAGACCCACGAGCCCTCCTGGCCGACACATTTCATCCAGGATCGGAATTTCTGCACCTGCAGCGAGCTCCGGAGCACCGAGCCTCGGATGAGGTCTGTAGGCCGCAGCAGCGACCTCCCGTTAGCTTCGGCGTCGGCGAGCGCCTCGGCAGCAGCTTCGGCGGCAGCTTCGGCGTCCCGAGCCGGGGACATAGCAGCGGCAATGGCACCGGGCGAGGAGTAGATATCGTGGGCAACACGGTCAATCACATCGTCGATTTCCCGCGCGTTGCACGCCAGCTGGCCGGATGACGCGCGGAGGGCCGCCGACGACGTGGCGGGATCTGCCACGTCATCACCCGGCTGGCAGATGAGGACGAAAGAGCGGAGGTCGTTGGCCGAGGCGAAGGAGCGGGAGAGGAGGGTGTAGTGGGTGGCGAGGTTGGCGGGGATGGGCGGCCGCAGGTCGAGGACTGCCGCCCGGGGCGGCATGAACATGGTGTTGGTGATGGCGAGCCCCAGACAGGTTATGAATAGAGCCGCCCGGTTGAAAATATGCTTGCCTGGGGTGGTGATACGGTAGGGGGTTGGGGGAACATGGGGAGTAGAGGGAGTGGGAGTGTGTGTGAGAGGCACGAACATGGTGTTGTGTTGGTGATGGCGAGTTAGGTTATAAAGAGAGCTGCTCGGTTGAAGATGGCTTCCCTGGAGTGTTTGACCAGTAGGGCGTGGGGAATAGGGAGCAGGGGGAGAAGAACGTATGAGAGGCGAAGTGGTGGCGAAACTGATGCAGGCTACGAAGAGGGCAGCTCGGTTGAAGAAGTACTTGCCTGGGGTGGAGTAGAGGGGGGGGGGGGAGAAACGGGGGAGAATACAGGGAGCAGAGACGAGGAGAATGTGCGAGAGGCATGTATATGGTGCTGTGGTGGTTATGAGAGGGCTGCTCGTTTGAGGTTGTGTTTCTCTGTGGTGAACGGGTTGCGATAAGGGGTTAGGGAGCAGGGGAGAGGGGCAGGCGGGTAAGTGCGAGAGGACTGTTCACAGTGGTGGATTAATGGCAAGGCTGCCAAGGTATGAAAGAACACAAACCAGGAGGACTGCTTGCGTTTTGAGCCAACTCGAAGGTCAGCAAGTCGACCCAGAAGCCGCCACGGGAGGGATACGAGGCAAGAGGACACACCTTCCATGATCTTTCTGCTGGACGAGAACACAAAGATCCTATCAGGAGGGAAGTACCGGTGCAGCAGCTCCTCCACCTGCCCCAGTGCCTTGGTGCACCGCATCGAGTCGTGCGCCACCACCACCTGACATGGCACATACACATGTAGGCACAAAGAGTACGGGGGATTTGGATTCAAGGTGCAGACACACGGGTATGGGAATGAGAGGGAAGCATCAGTGCAGCAGCTCCTCCATCTGCCCCAGCGCCTTGGTGCACCGCATCGAGTCGTGCGCCACCACCACCTGACATGGCACGGGCATGGGTACAAACACAAGCACCAACACACACCAACAGAGTCCTCCTGCACCGCCACCACCTGATTGTGGTATGAAGAGAAGGCAGAACGCATGGGCGAGAGAGAGAGAGAGAGGGGGGGGGGGGGGACGAGTTGATGCAGCAACGAGTCCCCTCCCCCCGCCCTAGTGCCTTGGTGCTGCGCATGGAGTCATCTTGCGCCACCACCCCCTGCCATGGCATGTGCTAGGTTTCTGAGAATTCTAAAAAACCTAACTCAGCATGGCATGTGCAGGAGCCAGGGCAGTCTCTCATGTGCCATCCCATGGGCACCCAAGACCTAATGCGGTGACTTTTGAGTCCACTCAAAAGTCGCCTCGTTTTGAGTCGACTCAAAAGTCACCCTCGTTACTATGTGCAGGAGCCAAAACAGTCTCATGTGCCATCCCAAGGGCACCCATGACCTAACGCGGTGACTTTTGAGTCGACTCAAAAGTCGCCTCGTTTTGAGTCGACTAAAAAATCACCCTCGTTACTATGTGCAGGAACCAGAGCAGTCTCATATGCCATCCCATGGGCACCCACAACCTGTGCAAGTCCCCTCCCTTGCCAGGGCAGGCAGTGAGCGAGGTGCTTGTGGTATGACCGTTGGAGTGACCTTAGGAGGCACCTGGGCAAGGCGACCTTATACAGCTAATTAGTCTCACCTGCCAGCCTATGGGCACCCACGACCCGTGCAAGTCCCCTCCCTGTGCGTAGCCCTCATCCGGCAGGGCGGGCAGCGAGGGGAACACGGAGCGAGCCCCGTCCAGAAAGCCAGGCGGCACCTTGGGCACGCGCTCGAGGGGGGAGGAGGGGTCGTCAGAGAGAGAGGAGGAGGAGGGGGAGGAGGAGATGGCGAGGATGGGTGAGGTAGCGGTTGGGTCGGTGGTGTCTGGGGGAGGTGGGGAGGGCAGCAGGAAGCGGCGGCGGAAGTGCTTCCAGAGCGGGAGGTCTGGGTTGGAGCAGTAGGGAATGACGGGCTGAAGGGGGGGGCGGGGGAAAAGCAGAAGGGAGATACGAGAAGAGAGAGGGGGGATGGGGAAAAGGGAATTTGAAGGCGTGGTGGGGAGAGCAGGAGGAAGTGGCGGAAAAAGTGCTTCCAGAGGGGGAGGTCGGGGCTGGTGCAGTAGGGAATGACGGGCTGATTGGGGGGGCGGGGGGTTGGGGGAGGAAGGAAGGGGAGGAACAGAAGGGAGATATGTAAAAAAAGAGGGGGAATGGAGATTTAAGGTGGGGAGGGCAGCAGGAAGCGGCGCGGAAGTGCTTCCAGAGGAGGAGATCGGGGCTGGTGCAGTAGGGAATGACGGGCTGAGGGGGGGGGGGGGGGGGGGGGGGAATCAAAAGGGAGATGAGAAGAAAAAGGGGGAATGGGGGGTCGGAATTTGAGGGTGGGGAGGGCAGCAGGAAGCGGCGGCGGTAGTGCTTCCAGAGAGGGAGGTCGGGGCTGGTGCAGTAGGGAATGACGGCCTGGAGGGGAGGGAGGGGGGGGGAGGGGAGAGGGGGAGAGGGGAAGGGGAAGGGGGGAGGGGGGTTGAGGGTGGGGAATTTAAAGAGCCGGCTCCAAGGTACCATTCTCTCGGAGTGTCCCTTCCAGGTGAGGATCCCTTCCAGGTAAGGGTTTTCTTGTAGTTTTGACACGACTCAAAACTGAAATGTACCTGAAAACTCACCTGGTATAGCTTCTTGACATGCCAGAGGCACTTGCTGATATGCCGGGCTCCCTGCTGGAAAAAAAGACATGCTTCGCCAGAATCCCTCAATCACTCACCTGGTAGAGCTTCTTCACATGCCAGAGGTACTTGCTGCTACTGCCGGGCTCCCCATTGGCCAGAAAGGAGTGCTTCGCTAGAGAGAGGCCCAGCAGCTGTGATATAAGCAGCTGGAGCAGCTGGTTGAAGGGGCGAGGGGGGGAGGGGGGGACGAGAAGGGAGTGAGAAAGGAGTGCTTCGCTAGAGAGAGGCCCAGCAGCTGCGATATAAGCAGCTGGAGAAGCTGTGCTTTGGGGAGGGTGTGGGGGCGAAGAAGGACAGTTATAGGGGGGGGAAGGGGGTGTGTGTGAGAGAAAGGAAGTGAGGAGGAGCTTTCTGACTTGGCAATCTTAGCAGCAAGAGGCAGACCCAGCAGCTGCGATATCAGCAGCTGGAGCAGCTGGTAGGGGAGTGGAGGAGGGAAGAGGAGGAGAGAAAACCGGGGGAAGAAGAGCGGAGCGAGAAAGGCGTGCTACGCTAGAGGCAGGCCCAGCATCTGCTGCGCTATGAGCAGCTGGAGCAGCTGGAGCAGGTGGGTGAAGGGGGGGAAAGCGGGGGGAGGGGAGATAAAGGGAGTGAGAAAGGCGTGCTTCGCTAGAGGCAGGCTCAGCAACTGCCTAATGAGCAGCTGGCGCAGATGACAGAAAACGATGGGGGTTTTGGAGGAGGGGAGGGGGGAAGAGGAGGGGAGGGGGGAAGAGGAGGGGAGGGGGAAGAGGAGGGGAGGGGGGAAGAGGAGGGGAGGGGGAAGAGGAGGGAGGGGAGAAGAGGAGGGGAGGGGGGAAGAGGAGGGGAGGGGAGAAGAGGAGGGGAGGGGGGAAGAGGAGGGGAGGAACCAGGGAGGACAGGGAGCTCTTATCGAGTTGATTCGTTATAGACTATAGTACCCAGACGCAGGTCCAGAAGCTGAGATGCCAGCAGCTGAAGCTGGCTAATGTATATTATGTACACATAATGTTTTTTTTTAGAGCCTTTTTTTTTAAAATTCTACTGACATTTTGCAATCTGGGGAGAAACTGTTTTTGCTTCTTGACCTTTGGCTTCTATGTGATCGCTGGTTTGCCAGACTGCACAAGATTGTATATCATTACACCATTTCACACCGCAATCCACAGCACTGCACACCCTACACACCTTGTTTGCGTGAGTGACGACTTTGGCTTGGCGCAGGGACAGGGGGACGTGGAGCGTGGTGCAGGGGCAGCAGGGGGAGAGGAACCATCAGGATCTGGTCGTACAAGAGCACCTTGCACCTCAAAGCAGCACTCTGTACCAGACTGCACCGCACAGAGCACCCTACGTACCTTCTTTGCGTGGGTGACGACTTTGGCTTGGCGCAGGGACGGCAGGACGTGGTGCAGGGGCAGCAGGGGCGGCAGAACCATCAGGATCTGGTCGTACATGGGGCGTCGCTCCATAAAGTGACCCGGTAGTAGCAGATTCAGTACAGTCTCCTGGCGAGACACGTGCGTGTCTAATCCGTACACTACCTGTTGATTAACAAGGAACAAAGGGGGGGAGAAAAAGGGCATAAGGGGGGGTCTGTCTGCTGATGAGTCTATTTTTGAGGCGCCTCAGAAGGAGGGTCTGTCTGCTGAGTAACAAGAAACAAGCAGTAGCAGTTTGACATGAACAAGGGAGGGAGGGAGGGAGAAGAAGGGAGGGAGGTGGTGGAAGTGACTCTGTGTATACAGGCGAATCAGCTGGATTCACTGAGTTGGCTGGATTCACTGAATCGGCTGGATTCAGGGAATCGGCCCCCACACTGGATCCAGTGTGCGCCTCTCTAAGGAGGTAACACTGGGAAAAAAAAAAGAATAAAAAAAGGGGGAGTGCTTTCGAGCTGACTAAAAAGTCAACACGAATAGCTTCCCCCCCAGCTCAAACCCCTTCCTAACCAGCCCCACCGCACTGTACTCCCCGCAAAAGGCATAGAACCTACCACTGTTCCCCGCGAGGTACTTCCCGACACGTCGAGCCGGTGCGTGACGTTAAAGACCCGCCCCTCGCCGTCCAAATACACGTCTTCCAACACAAACAGCGATCCCGCCGCCGGCTCCAACCCCTTCCAAACCCGTCTTACCGCACAGTTATCCCCGCTAGAGAGAGCGCAGAGCATACCTTAGTTGCCGGCTTGGCACATCCCGAGACGTCGAACCGATGCGTGACGTTAAAGATCCGCCCCTCGCCGTCCAAATACACATCTTCCAAAACAAACAGCTCCTCCCAGCCACGTCAGAAGCATAGTAAAACATACCTTTGTTGCCGGCTTGGCACATCCCGAGACGTCGAAACGATGCGTGGCGTTAAACACGCGCCCCTCGCCGTCCAAATACACGTCCTCCAACACAAACAGCTGCCCCGCCGGCTCCGGCTCCTTCTTCCCCGCCTTACCCCACTTCAATCTCCGTCTCGCCTGCGCCTGCTTGGCTCTTAACTCCGCCGTCCTAAGCGACAGGGTAATTGGTCCCGGATCGTCGTCAGGCGGGCACCCCGGCCTTAATAGGTGGCCTGGCTGCGTCCCGTCGTCCTCTAAACACTGGTCTAGAGGGTTAACTCCCGTACTCCAGTGGATGTACGACTGCGTACGGTTCAGGAGAACCGTACGGCCGTACGCTGCCAGGTCAGCATCGGGATCTTCGGGATCCGCGGGATTCCAACACGCGGAGACTTTTCCGCCTAAACCGGGGCACGCGGAAAAATCCGGGCATTTTTGGCCCTTGCAGGCGATCGTTCCTGGTGCGTTAGAGACGCCTGAAGAGGAGAGAGGAGAGAAACGGACGATCTTAAGTTTGGAGAGATCTACGGGATTCCCGAGGGTATACTTCCCGGATTTTCTGCCGGACGGCCGGAGCGCTTGTAAGCGTCGTCGGCGCTCGGAGGTGGCCTGAGGTGATTCGGGTATCTGGAAGGGTATCCGCGAATCACGGGGTAATGAGGAATCGGACGGTGGAGATGGCTTCAGCAGGCGATCGACGGCTGAGATGCTGAGTGTTGAAAGATCGGACGCATTGTAACGGTTGCTGGGTAACTTTAGGAGGGAATCAGGCAAAGGAGATGCTTTGAGGCGCTTTATAAGGCGAGATATGAGACGATAATCGACTGGAGAGGGGGTCGAAGGTGTACTGGCAGACCCTATAACGAATGCGCTTATAACGATGAGGCTTATATGGAGGATCAGCGAGCCGGACGGCCTCGAGAGTGGTCGTGGCGCCATGAGCAAATGAGCCGCGGAGGATGCGGGAAGACCTACTCGATTCAGAAGCTTGACAGAAACCAAGGCCTAATTAAGATCGCCTGGCTAGACAATTGCGAGGCGAGAACGATTGGCGTAGGGGCAATGGGAGGAGATTAAAGACGTCTTAGTCTTGCAAGGGAAACGCGAGGCTCCAGCGAAGGCAGTTCTGGGACAGGTAAGGACTAAGGACACGCAATGGGATCAGGTCAGGGGAGCGGCAGGCGCATTAGATCGCGTTCTGAAGTTAGCGGGACTGCACTGCACTGTAAGCGACGAGGACGATTACCCTACCCTAGTACCCTACCATTGTGAAAGATGAAGGCGACGTTTCTACCTGCGGCTGGGCAGCAGCAGCGGGCGCATTCGACTGGTCAGGTCAGCTGGTGTACAGTACAGTATCTGCTTGATCGAGGCGCACCTAAGCTGGTGTACAGCATCTGGTTAGGCTCCTCCTAACATTACTGCTCAGTACCGGTACATTACCGTAGCGCACCTAACACTAGGGCGGGACTGTGGCGTGGCATGCATGGGCGGATGGAGACAGCAGCACCTGACAGCAGCCACCTGCCTGAACCGACGGTCAAGTGCACTTGGAGGTCGAGTCAAGTTAAATGCTTTTTTATAAGTTTACAACTGCTGCGTAGACAGGCGCATCTAGTGTAGTGGTATCATAGTACCCTCCCACGGTACTGACCGGGGTTCGATTCCCCGGATGCGCAGTTCCTTTTCCTCTATGTGCCTTCTCTTCTTGCACAGATTCATGCGTGGGCTCCTAGTGACGTATTATTTCCCCTTTCCCCATCGTACAACAATTCCAGAGTCTGAATCACCGAATGCACACCCTTCTCGCATGACCAAGTGCCTGTGCTGCACTCATGCCAAGCTGAACACCTCTGGTCACGTTTGAAAACGTCGCATGGTATATCTGAGGCAGCAGCAGCCACAAGCAGTGGTGGACACATGCCTCACAGAATGCCAGTACATGCATAAACATACTAATATTTAATCCCGTCAGCTTACTACCGTATGTCGATCTTGACTCTGTCAATCTCATTTACCATAACCATACCAACTCTCACGCATACAGCAGCAGGCAGCCTCTGCAACTATCGGCTACCGTGACGAAGGCAAGGTGCGGAGCAGGGTGCTATAGAGGACGTCCATCCACGAATCAAACAACTGGATGCGCCTAAAAGATCTTTCCACGCAGCCTTCAGCGCCAGCTATCGTGGCAGAGGCAAGGTGCGGAGCAGGGTGTTATAGAGGACATCCATCCACGAATCCAACGGTCCAGGAGTGCAGTAGTGCAGGCAGTCCAGCCGTTGGATCGACGGCTTCCACCCCTTGTGCCCATCTGGCCGTAGAGCCGTCATGGCATCCACATCCATATAAACCATACCCAACTCTTCTGCAATACCCCGGGCTATCTCATTCTGCCCAGCCAGCTTCTCCCAGTTGTAAGGCAGAACGCTCGGGTCTTGCCTTTTTGGAATCGGAGCCGTTGCATTCTCGCAGTCCGCGTGACCCGGAGGGGAGTTTCGGTAGATTAAGAGCTTTTGGGGCCACCGGTTACGGAGGTAGGTCATAACTGTGCGCATCTCGGGCTCGAACACCTCGTTCGTCGTATAGTGCGCCCCGCGATTAATGATAATTATATCGGAGTTCGCGACTTCCGGCATGCGCGTCCACTGTAGCTCGCTGAAGTGCCTCGGGGCCCCCAGCCACAGATGGTCGCTTCGGATGAATAAAATCTTGAGGCCCGGGCAGACCTCATCGGAAAACTCAATGGTTCGGCAGTACTCGTGCCGAATCTCCGTGTTGTTGACCCAGTCAACGCAGAATTTTGGCTTTGACTCATGGACCGCCCAATCAGCCGGCTTCAGCACGTCCCTCAGCATCTGGTTGATAAATATCCCAAAAAACTGCTCGTTAAGAGAATCCCCGAGAAACAGAATTGTCCGGTTCTTCCCAACCCGGTTGCAGAAATCTTGAGGCTGGAAAGGCACCCAGGCTTGGTCTTGCACCGGCATGGGACAGCTGCCCTTCACTCTCCACTCGTACTTGAGAGTTTTCTCGCACTGTCCACCCCTCCGGCGCACCCCCGGACCTCGCATACTCGTCGGCTTCTTTCTTCATGAGCCCCTGGGTGGCGTCCCAGTGTCTGTGGTCACACAGGTTGATGTTTCCAGGATAATCCCAAGGGAGGACGCGAGGAGTGGCGTTGTAATCCCACCGACCCTGCTTGCCTATGCACGCCATCCAATCCTTGAACGCCCGAACCTCCTCCCCAGACCTCAGCTTCGTCCCAAGCAGCTTCTGCTTCAGCCCGAACCTGCCGCCTGCCGGACCTGCGATGGAGCGCACTGTAGCTCTGGTTACCACCTCGCTACTGTACACGTCGTGCGATACCCTATCGATGACGTCCTGCACATGCCACATGTCGCAAGATAAGCGGCTGCGCAGCGGCGCATTCCCATTGGCCGATTTCGGGTCGGGCTGGGCGGCGCAGAGCAGCTGATAATGACGAAGGCCGCAAGCCTCTGAGAGCTGTCTGGTGGGGAGATCCGGGTCTGCTGCTACAGCCGCTACAGATGCCGTTTTCTGGGCAATATTGGGGCCGAGTACGGCTCGGAGCTCGAGGACAGTGGCGTTGGGTGGCATGAACATGACGTGGGCGAGAGCCGAGGTGGATGTGGCTACGAAGAGAGCTGCTCTGTTGAACAAGTCCTTGGCTGCACGGACGGAAGAAACAGAAGGGTGGATAGGGAGGGAAGGGAGGGGTGGGGGAAAGGAGGGGACGGACAGTTGCTTTGGGTGGCATGAAGATGAGGTGGGCGAGAGAGGAGGTGGATGTGGCTATGAAGAGAACTGCCCACGGAACTGGGAGATGTTCCCCCTCATGCAAATATCAATATTAAAGCGATTTTTGAGAATTCTCAAAATGTAGGCGATTTGTTAGAATTCTCAAAATGTGGAAGTCTGCCTCAACAAAGCCTGACGCCTCATTGTTTGTTATGACTTGCGCCCTGTTTTTTTTCTTGCTACATAGTTTCTAGTCTTCTTTCTAAGTTACCAGTCTTCTCTGTTAAAAGCCCATGAATTAGCGCACTCAGGTTACCCTGGGTGAGGACAGGATGGATGTGTGTGGATGGGGGGTGAGGAAGGGGGGAAACGGGGGGAGGGGGGGGAGGGGAGGCGAAGGGGTGGGGAGGGGGAGGGGGGAAGGGGGGGGGGAGAAGAGGGGGAGGGGAGAATACTGTCATAAATCGCTCACCTTCCAGAACATTGAGGTTGTTCTTAAAGAGTACAATCCGATCCTCAGGAAAAAAGAACTTCAGCGCGTCCCTGATCTCCCCTGCCTCATCCACCCTCCCTGCCACGTCAGCAGCCACCACCACCACCCAATCCTCCGGCACACCTGCCGCCAATCCCGCTGCTGACTCAGCATCTGCTGACTCGGAACCCGTGTCTCGGAAAACTTGGGGGGAGCCTCTAGGAAGGAGGTGGTTGGAGCGGAATTGGGTCCATAGGGCCATGCTGGGTTGCCGGCACTGCTGCCGAACGGGTTGGTACAGCTTCTGGACATACCAAAGGTGGGGTAACCCTGGCTTTACCCCCTGTACTTCGTGGTCTGTAACGGGTAATTTGAGAACTCTATTGGCCACTGCTGATAGGAGCTGAGAAGGGGTAAGGGGGGGAGAAGAGTGAGGAAAAGGAGGGGGGGGGGGGGAGGGGGAGGGGAAGGAAGGAGGGGGTGGGGATTGGTGAGTGAGAGAGCAACGGACAGTACTTTCTTTTATTACTGAGGTCAGTGCATGGTTTGTTGCTGCTGTGCTGCGGCGGTGATAGTGGTGGTGGTGATGGTGGCGGTAGTGGTGGTGGTGGTGCCTCCCCTCTTCCCCTCCCCCCTCCCCTCTTCCCCTTCCCCCTCCCCTCTTCCCCCTCCCCTCCCCCCCCCCCACTTTTCTCCCCCCGCGTACCTTTCTGCTCCTGGCCACTATGACGGCGTCCTTAAGCTTCGGCAGGACCTCCTTCAGCGGCAGCATCATGGGGAGAAGGTCCGTGAGCTCGTGGAACACCTCAGCACGCGGATCCGCCACGTCAGACAGCAGGTTCACCACGTCACGGTGCATGGTGACGTGTGTCCCTGCGGGGTACGACACCTGCTCAGTGGAGAGGAGGGAAGAAGGGGGGTGTTGCCCGTTGGGGGAAAAAGGGGGGGGAATGGGGGGAAGAACGAATTATTCTTAATATCCTGTAGCGAAAGAAAGGGAATGATGGAGGGGTCGAGGAGGGAAGGATTCACGCGGGGCAGGTAAAGGAGGAAGGGGGGAGTAGGAGGGGGGAAGGGGGGAAGTAGGAGGGGGGAAGGGGGGAAGTAGGAGGGGGAAGGGGGGAAGTAGGAGGGGGGAAGGAGGGAGTAGGAGGGGGGAAGGGGGGAGTAGGAGGGGGGAAGGGGGGAAGTAGGAGGGGGAAGGGGGGAAGTAGGAGGGGGGAAGGGGGGGAGTTGGTGCGATGGAGAGGAGAGTGAGTGGGATGGGATGGGATACTCCACCAAAGTTTGCTTCAGCGGTGCAACCCGACGGGTCGAAGAGGTAAGTCTCATTGAGAATCTGACCGCGCCGGTTCACGTAGACGTGTTATATCCCTGCGACGATAAGTCAACTCCTAAAAGGACTCGAACCTACGTTTGCTTCGGTAACGCAACCCGACGGGTCGAACAAGTGAGTCTCATTGAGAACCTGACCGCGCCGGTTCACATATACGTGAAATATCCCTGCGATGATTAGACAATTCCGAAAATGACCCGAACTTACGTTTGCTTCGGTAACGCAACCCGACGGGTCGAAGAAGAGATTCTCATTGAGCATCGGACCGCGCCAATTCACGTAGTCGTGTTATATCCCTGCGATGACTAGTCAACTCATAAACTGATTCTTACTTACGTTTGCTTCAGTGACGCAGCCCGACGGGTCGAACAGGTGAGTCTCGTTAAACACCTGGCCGCGCCAGTTCACATAGACGTTCTCCAGCACAAAAACCTGCCCGGCCCATTTCTTCTCCCAGTCTTTAATCACCCTCCGCGTCTCCGTATCCGCCGGCTCCCCTGCCGCGGGACACCCGGGCCGCAGGAGGTCACCTGGCGATTCGCCTGAATTCTCCAAGCATAAGTCCAGGGGGTTTCCCCTCCCGCGTTTCTGCAGCAGGTGCAGCTGCCGCCGCTGATCCGCGACGGTTCCGGGCCCGCGGAACGGATCGACGTATTGCGGGTTCCAGCAGGCTTTAAGCGACGGGAATCTGACTCCGCAGCCCTTAAACTCCGGGCATTGGCCTCCGTGGCATTTCGCGGAGATCGCGCCTTCGTCCTCGGGCTGAGGCGTTTGAAATTCGTGGAAATAGTCGAGGGGAACGCGCGTTAAGGAGGTAAGATGGAGTGGTTGATCGAGCTGGCGGGAGGAGGTCACGGTATAGGCCTTGAGCGATCGCCGCCGGGGAATAGTGTTTTCCGCAGGGGTGACTTTTTCTGAAGGAGTGGCGGATTGTGGAGAATAGAGACTCCGCGAGGCTGTTACGTGGCGCGGCTTCGCCAATTAGGGGTTGACACGTGGCGAAGACGAGGAGCAGCAGGAGAAGAGCAGGGACGGACCACCCATGGGAGGAGAGCCCCATGGTTCAACAAGGGTTCGCTCGCAACTCGGATTCAAGCAGGTTGCACGAAAGAGAGAGACTAGAGGCCAGCAGCCGATCGATTCTGGAGGCAGTAGCTGCTGAAAGTATAAGGACTAGAAATTGACACTAAGAGGCAGGAGCTCCGAAGGGTGTTTTCGAGAATTCTTAAAAAACACAGAGCAGTACAAGAGGTAGGAGTGGCTGAAAGTGAGAGGAGCACTGGAAATTGGAACTCAGAGGCAGGAGCTCCGCGCTCTTCCCGGCTTGAAATGGCTAGAGCGGATGGGCCTGGTACTACGTAAATGTCGAGCTCAAGCTGGCCTTGGGTAAATAAACACGAGGGAATGGCATGATGGTGGGAGCCCGGTTGGTTGGTGGTGGTGAGGTGAGTGTGGGCTGGCTTGCCATGTGTGTAGGAGGCTGGTGCGGTATTACTTGTGGACAATCCCTAGGGGGAAACACTTCAAGGTTCGGTAGGGCTTGCGTTGGGTCAAGTGCGTTTTGGTGGGTGCGTGGAATGGGAGATAGAGAGGGGAGGCGGTTGGGGGGAGAAGGTTGGGGATGGCGGGGCTAGCTCGAGGTGAGGCGAGGAAAGAGGAAGTGCGGAAGCGGGGGGAACCAATTGGGGAGCCAGCTCGCGCACTCAGAGATGGAGGAGGTGAGAACTTTATAGTAATTGGGGGGAATGGTGCGGGCGGGGAGGCCCAGTGCGCGCGAGAGTTTGCGTCACCGGAAGGTGCATTTCGGCTGGAGCGGATTAGTCCACCTGTGTCGGGGCGCGCATCGGGAACAGCTGGCGGACCCTGCGGCCTGAGGGGAAACCTGAGGGCTGGTTGGGTGGTTTCGGTTGGGGGTGCTCAGGTGGAAGTTACCACGTGCACTGTTATGATTTAGAAGATGTCAATGTACTATAATGAGAATACAACGTCCCTATTGCCATGAAAGCACAAGGTTATATAGGAGTGGACGTAATAGGGCGATAACCTCGGGACGTGGATAGGTTCGGCAAATGTGGCGATGCTGTCGGGCGCGACTCGAGAAAGGGTTGGGCCGAAAATGTAGGCCGAACGTGATGAGTCGAAGTGTTCGGGTGTACGCGGTAGCAGGCGACTCAGTAAGGAATGGAAATTCCTTACACTACCCCCCCTTCTTAAACAAGGCCGTGGGCATCGGGGACATTCCGACGCTGGTAATATGCCGTTAGAATCGGATGTGATTCTAGATCAGCGAGGGGCACCCAACTGTCCTCTTCGGACGTGCGATCGCGCCAGCGGATGAGGAAATCAACCATCCGACGGTTCAGCTGCGTGGTGATGCATGGCCAAGAATTTTCAAGGGCTCGGTCGTCGGTTCCTGCAAAGGCGTCAGTGTGGGTACACTACGGTTGCGTGCCAAGTCCGACGAACTCGGGACGTAGGGTCGGAGGAGACTGACGTGGAAAGCCGGGTGATGGCGCCAATCAGCCGGGAGCCGAAGGTGGACAGTGACAGGTGTCACGAGGTTGGTCACTTGGAAAGGTCCGCAGAATCTGGGTCGGAGTTTGCTTGGGATCGGCAGCCGCAAATTGCGAGTGTCGAGAAGGACAAGATCTCCCACTTTGTAATTGACGTCGCGTCGATGTCGATCGGCTTGTCGGCTGGCGACCAGGTTAGCTTTCCGAATGGCCTCAGCTGCTTTGTCGCGAGTGGCGAGAATCTCTTCAGCAAATTTCTGGGACCGGGGCATTGGTGACTCGATGTTCGGTGTAGAGGGTACGACCGGGTCCTGTCCGTAGTTGAGAAAAAATGGGGATTGATTGGTTGTGGCTGAGGTCGCGTTATTATACGCGAATTCGAGTAGCAGAAGGATTTTTCCCATGTCGATGGGTCAGTACAGGTGGTGCGAATTAGCTGCTCCATGGTTTGGTTAACGCGTTCGGTCTGCCCGTCGGTTTGTGGGTGGTAGGCGATGAAATTGGAGTTTGGTGCCGAATTGGTCCCACAGGTGGCGCCAGAAATTCGAGTGAATTTTGGGTCTCGGTCTGAAATGATGGCGGAGGGCAGTCCGTGCAGGCGGATGACGTTCGTGATGAACAGCTGCGCAGTTTGTTCGGCGGTGATTGTCTGTTGGCAGGCGATGAAGTGCGCCATTTTTGTGAGTCGGTCAACGACCACGAGGATGGCGTCGTTTCCGCTGGGGCCGGCCGGCAGTCCTGTCACGTAGTCCATCGTGACGTGTTGCCAGGGTCGCTCGGGGGATCCAACGGCTGTAGTAGTCCGGCTGCTCGCTGATGCGACGATTTCATGATCTGGCAGGCAGTGCAGGAGGACACGTACTTGCGCACGTCATCGGCCATGTTCGGCCAGTAGTAATTCGCTACAACATCTTCGTGGTTTTATCGACGCCGAAATGTCCTGAGGTAGGGTTGTCGTGGGATTCCTGGATTAGGAGGGTACGAAGTAAATCGTAGCCGGCACCCAAATGCGAGAAGTACCACGCTTATAAAAATATGGCCCGGTGGCTGTGGTATGCTGTTGATGGATGGCTGAGCGGAAAAAGGATCGATCTTGTAGCCGTGGGTGAATAGTCCGTAAGTAATGGGTTGGTCTGGGCGATAGTATCGCGGCGGTATGGACAGTAGGGCGGGTCAAGGCATCGGCGATATTATTGGCACCCCGTTTGTAGGTGATGGTGTAGTGGAAGTTGGACTCGAGGAAATCGAGCCATCGGATCTGTCGTGGGTTGAGGTTCGGTTGGGCGCGCAGGTACTGTAAGGATTTGTGGTCCGTCCGCACCGTGACGTCAGCTCCGGTCAGGTAGCACCGCCAGGTCTTGAACGCGTGGACGATCGCCAGCATTTCCTTGTCGTGGACTGTATAGTTTTTTCCGCGCCCTGCAGCTTCCGTGATTCGTAGGCGACTGGTTGTAACCCGTCGCCGAAGTCCTGGAGGAGAACTGCACCATGGCGATGTCGCTGGCGTCGGTGACGACTTCGTATGGACGGTTGGGATCGGAGATGCGAAGGACGGGCGGCGACGTGAGGGCGATTTTGAGTTGATCGAATGCAGCTTGCTGCTTCTCACCCCACCAAAAACAATCGTGATCCTTCAATCGGTCGGTTAGCGGTGCAGATAACCCTGCCATATTGGGGATAAAGCGGCGGACGTAGTTGACAAAACCCAGAAAACTTTGGAGTTCCTTGAGGTTGGTCGGCGGCTTCCATTCCTGTATGGTCTTGATTTTCCTGGGGTCGATTTTCACGCCTTCGGTAGAGACGACGTGGCCCAAAAACTCCAACTCCTGCTTAAGAAAATCGCACTTAGACCCTTTCGTGATGAGGCGATTCTTGTGCAGCAGCGTGAAGACTGCATCAAGATCCTTTAAGTGCTGCTCCCTGCTGCGGCTGTAGATGAGGATGTCGTCGAGGTAGATAATTACGCATTTAT